>APFE030391397.1:0-13063 GCA_000404065.3 Pinus taeda | reverse complement strand
CCCTTTTCTGACTTCTAAAACATGAAAAGATTGCCGAGTTTTTCTTTTAAGCTTGTTAAAACAGAATTAAAAGACGATCGATTTACAGCTCTTTTTCGACCGTAAAAACATAAATAGATCGCCAGATTTTTGTCGTTTCAAATTCTATACTGGTTATAAAACCACGTGTCCTTGGTTTCTTTTTTACTTTTTCGAATCAAAGACACTAACTATGAAAGTATCCTTGGTCGCAAGATCAAGCGGTTCTCCTAGGTATTATTTTATACTTTTTCGGGCTTAGGAGACACAACTTTACGAAAAAGTTCAATCTGGAGTCTTCTAAGTTTTTCAGACTCTCTAAATATGAAAAGCGCCGAGTTTCTCCTATACTGGACTCGTTAAAATTTCACAGTAAAGGACCTGTTCTATTACAAACAGGAAGGGACCACTCCTTCTTAGGGTTCGAATCAAAAACTAAGTTGGACTCATCCGAAGGATGAGCTTACAAACAAGCATATGTTATCCTCCTCAAGCTTGTAAAAAATAAAGAGGTACTTGCCAGAAATGGTGGGGGAAAAGTGAGAAGAATGAGCCTATTTGATATCCTTTTGTCTCAGAAAAAGCCTTACTACCACTCTTGAACACGACACTCGTTCATTCATTTGGGTTGGGAAATCCTTTGCCTCACAGTTAACCAAATCATTGACATTTTTTAAGCTCGATTACGGGAGTCGGCTTTGAGTCATTCGTCACCAAACCATCTGTTGTGTCGTTATGTGTTCAAGAGGTCTGTAAACAAAACATTCAACCGCAAAATACCTATCATCCATTGTATCATCATTGAGTCAGTCCTTGCAGCAACATTTCTTCAACTTGAACTATGATTTCCTGTTGTGGGCTTGCCTGCGACGGGTCACTTTCTATCGACATCAGCACATTATCTAGAGAGTTGACTTAGAAATCGTCAGTACCTTGGAATCTGCATGCATCAATGGCAAGTTTCTCGCCCGCGACGTCAATTTTCATCATTGACTTGCGATCGAAGGTCCATGAAATGTTCGACATCGACTCATTCATTCACATCTCATGGATTGTGCTGGGTACTTTGAGAACCATTGACATTACTGGTGGTTTCTCTCATGCTTGTTAACAATTTACATCATTGACTGGTAATCAAGTGGTTTCTACCATGTTCGACATCGACTCATTTATTCGCATGGCTAGAATCGTACCGATTCGGGAAGTAGAGATGAAGACCTTGGATCTAGTTTCCACCATCCAGGCTGCGAGGAGTTTTTTATTCATTATATTGTAGACCAATTATAAACAGATGGCTGTGTCCATACTGTGTCTACACGAGTCTATGATTATGATGTATTATGAAATCATTCCTGTATCAGAATAGTTAGTCTGTTAGTTAAAGTTTTGATCTGAGTATGGGAATTCCTGCCTCAGGGATGATATAATCTTATACATGTTTTTTGTGTTGAAAATTGCAGGTTCTAACCAGGCTCTCCACGAGATAATCCTTGAATGATAAAGTACTTCACCCTTCCTAGATGATATAAAACCCTTATCTATTACAGGCTTCGCACTTTAGGGGGCAATCTGTTACACTAAAATTTGTCACCATGACTATCTGCAGTTAATATGGCTCCATCAATAGTCATATTATCCTCCTTGTCAAGCCTTATACCTCTGATCTTCATGTCAAACTTCAAAAAAGAGAGAAAGTCATTAAAAAACATGTTATCTCTGGGTACGCAGGTTCTCTCTACCTTGCCTGCGTGTACGCATCCCAAGCTCATTGTACCCACGTACTTGTACGCTTTGTAAGTCAAGGGATGGGTGCGTACCCCTGTAAAGGTCAAAAGGCGCGAGTTTCATCTTAAAAAAGTTACTTGTGGTCACTTCTAGAGCCTTCTAGAAGAGTGTTTGACGTGTATTGAGCGCCTCCAGATGGTTCATGCATCCCTATGATAGAGGAACTTATCCCATCAAGAGAGGAGCTACCCCATCCAAAAGAGGGAGTATCCCATTGATGTTGGACCTGAATAACTTCCTCTATAACACTATAAATACAGGCATTGGGCCAAAGGAGGAGAGGTTGAAAGCTGAACATTCCAAAGGGTAGATGCTGCTGGAATTAGGACTTCCTTGTAGAAGCTTGTGAGGAGAGATTACCATCCTTTCTTGTTTCATTTGGAAGTGGGTGAGCTTGTCAAAGTAGAGGAAAACTCTTGCTGGACCCTGGGAGGAACTTGCACAACACCAAGGCTCAGGTTGTAATGGTTTCTTTTTTGTTTCCTTAATACAAATAAGTCCATTCTTCTCAATGATTTTGTTGTTAATGAATTGTTTCATATACTTCTTGGTCTATATGTTGAATATGTTTTGTTTTATGAGATATTCAGGTGTTATGTAATCGTTTGATTGTTAGTGTATGCAGGTTTCAAAGTGAAGGAGGAGCTCATCTGGATCGACGAGGCTAGACTGCTACAACAAGCGTTGGACTTCAGGTAGGATCGAAAAACACTTGGTTTCTCATATAATAATGCATGTTTAGAGAAGGATTGCTCTTAATTGTCTTGTTTGTCACTAGAGAGTCTTAGACTCCTAGGGAGGTTAGTTTTTTCAGCAAAAATAACTCTTTCCGCGTGACAGGCCACACATACCAGACACTCTTGGAGGGTCAGCATGTTCCATATTTTCACCTCCAAGATGTCCTGTTATGCCACCTGGGTCACCTTTTTGTTCCTTCAAGCAAGCGTGCCAAGATGATTTGGGAAGCACACTACAGTTAGGATGTTGGGAATTTCGAGGTTGAGAAAATAGCAGCAGTACTGCAGAAGTATTTCTATTGTCTGAATCTTCAACAAGATGTCGGAAAGTACATCGAATCCTTCATTGCTTGTGCCATTGCCAAACTGACCATCAAGAAGCAAGGCCTCTATACTTTGCTGCCTACCCTTAGTCAACCTTTGGAATCCATCTCCATGGATTACATATCAGGCCTTCCTTCTACTAAGAATGGAAACGACTGTGTTTTTGTGGTCATCGACAAGTTCTCAAAGAAGAATATCATAGTAGAAGCCACTACTAAACTCTTATTTGAACGAGTGTGGGTACACTTTGGGATCCCATAGTCTATAATCTTAGATCAGGACAATAAGTTCCTCAGTACATTTTGGTCCAGTCTTTGGTCGATGTTGGACACCAAAATCACTAAGTCCACAGCCTTCCATCCCTAAAATGATGGCCAGACATAGGTTTTCAATAGGATTATCGTAGACATTATGCACATGTACAACTCAAATAATCCATGCACATGGGATGAGAGCCTCCCTTATGTTCAGCACAGCGATATCTAGGCTCTCCACAGCTCGACTAGCCATAACCCTTTCCAAGTGGGCTTGGGATTCTAGCCACTATGTCCCATTAATGTGACCATGCCATTTGCATCTACTCAGGAAGATTCAACTTATGTCCAGTACAAAACAGATAAGGCAAATAACTTCATTGAGCACATCCAACATATTTTCCAAAAAGTCCATGAAATTTTAGAGAGATCAAATGCCAAGTACAAGTAGTGGCATGATCAACATCGAGTGCCACACAAGTTTTAGATGGGCAATAAAGTCTGGTTGCATTTGCAAAAGGAACGCCTTATCGAAGCCTATCAAAAACTTAGACCACTCTGATATGGTCCTTACACCATTACCAAGGGTGTGGAAATAATGCATTTGAGCTTAACATTCCCCCATTCCTTGACCTGCACCTAGTGTTCAATGTGGAACGCCTTTGGCCATACTTTCCACCATTACTAGACACATCCGACATTGCATAACAGATCACACCAACGGAGTTAAATCCAAATTGCATGGAACAAGCTAAAACTAATCAGATCATGGACATAGAGTTCAAGCACACTCACCAGTAGAAGATCCAACTGTATCGAGTTGTCAAAGCAAGCCAACTCCTTCACCAGGGTAAGTGGCTCACTAAGGACCAATTTCAACAGAAGTTTCCTCATCTCAAAGAGGAACTCAACGCAATGGGGATCATTTCTTCCTAAGGGGGGAGGAATGATCCAGGTGGATATTGGTTTCCACCTACCAATTCCACTTGGATCCCCACCATTGTTTCTTTCAATTTTGCAATTTCCTTATTTGTAACACAATTTACTATTTTTGGCAGTTTTTTGGGTCCTGAACATTTAGAGCCATTTTGAGGCCCTAAACGACGTTTTTTGGGAAAACTAGGAGAAAAATGGGTCCATGGATGAATGTTTCTCTTTCTAGAGTTGTAGTCCTCAAATAGATATTTCTAACGAGGTATTGTGCTCGTCAAACAGAGATCGTAAGCTAAATTTATGACCCCAGGAAGTTGATGTACCAATTTACCCAAAACAAGGCCCATAGTTTGGCGCTTCATCTCCTAGGGTTAGGGTTTGGATGTTTAGGGTTTTCCATTGTTTCTCAACAATAAATAGGCCTTCGAGCTTCATTGTAAGACAATTTAGAGGCATGTAGCCACCACATCTGTTCTCAGAGATAAGCTACCATCGCCCGAGCTAGTTTATTTCCATTTCTATTTATTAGCATATTTCAATATTTACATTAACGAAATGAAGTATTATTTCTGTTGTATCTCTATATTTATGGTTATCTCTATAATTTTTTGTGTGCTTGTTTAAATCTGGATCATTGTCACAGTGTCCACTTAGTCCAAATCCTATGGACTATGAAAGTAGCAGTGATAAAGAGCATGATGAAGAATTTCAAAAGAATGAAGTGTCACGATGTCCATTTAGTTCTAATCCTATGGATTATGAGAGCAGCAATGATGAAGAGCATGATGAATAATTTCAAATGAATAGAGTGTCACAGTGTCCACTTAGTCCTAATCATATGGACTATGAAAGCAACAGTGATGAAAAATTTCAAATGAATAGTGTGTCATGGTGTTCACTTAGTCCTAATCCTATGGACTATGAGAGCAACAGCGATGAAGACCATGATGAAGATTTTCAAATAAATAAAGAGTCACAGTTTGCACTTAGTCGTAATCCTAATGACTATGATATTAGTAGTGATGAAGGACATGATGAAGCACTTAGTCCTAATACTAAGGACTATTAGAGTAACAGTGACCAAGGGAAGGATGTAGAATTTTCAATAAGTAAATTGTCACATTTTTGACATAGTACTAATCCTATGGACTATGAGAGCAGCACTGACAATGCACATGATGAAGAATATCCAATAAACATTGAGTCAAATTTTCCATTTAGTCCTGATTCTAAGGACTATGACAGTAGCACTAAAGAAGAGGAAGATGAAGAATATCCTCCAAGTCATTATTTCAAAAGCATAGATGATCATAGTGAGGATAACGTTCCTCAAAATTATGATGAAAATTCTTATACAAATGATGATTCAATGATGGAGATGTTGCCAGGAAATATTATATTTAGGAGTAGGAGCAGACCTTTTCGTATCAATCCAAAATGTTATAGTTATACAAGGGGTAAAGAATAATATCTAACGAGGAGAAGTTCTATCAATGCTCTCATTTCAAGTGAATGTTGTGAAAAATATTGCTTGAAACATATGGATTTCAAGTTTGCATTAGAGAAAAGGAAGAGATATTTGTCAGTGAATAAAAGGATGCAAAATTCATATTTAATGGGGTGCATTGAATCTACATTGTCAGGCTATGATTATGATATTGGGTCTTTATTTATCTATAGAAAGGCTTTCGAAATGTTTCATTCAATGGGTAATTTCCGTCTCTCAAGAATCCAAGAAAATTTGGAAAAGGATCCCACATTTTATTCAGAAGTATGACATAAATGACAGTTTGGGCTATTATCAAATACTACAATGTCATGGATGAAATATTCCTTTTCAAAGCATGGAGAGTGTATGCCAAATAGAGAGGCAATACATATTCCAGATAATTTCTCAAGACGAGAAATCTACAACTTATACAAAGAATATGTAGAAAGTGTTGAGGGACATGGTCAATTACATATCAATAGTTTGTGAAGGTATGGAAGAAAGAATTCAACAATGTTTATATTCCTAAGAAGACAAGGATGGGGATTTGCAGTACATGTGCTTCTCTTAAATAAAAAAGGGATAATTGTTAAGGGTCAGAAAGAGGTAATCATTCATAACTTTAACTTTTAAGAGTGTATAGTCATCAACTATGAAAATGTATTTCTTAATGACTTTCTTTCATGGTCAAAGAACTTCAGGAGCATCGTGAACAACAAACAAGTGAAAGGAAAAAGTTTTACAAGCATTAAAAGAAGTGTTATGATAATTCAAATAAATATTGGGTTTCATAGTTGATGGTATGGACCAAAAGAAAACACTTTTACCACATTTTGTTCGCACACCCAAAAATTTACAAGAGGGAAATTTTATTCAGTATCACTTGGTCGGTTGTATGGTATTCAATGGGAAAATGTTGCCAAGGATGTAACTCGCAGCTACAAAATCATAATGATGCAAATATGAAAATAACCATAATTCATGATGTGCTTTCTAATTGGTCTGGTAATCTTCCTGAAGTTTTGTATCTACAATTGGATAACACTTTCCATGAAAACAAAAATTGGATTGGTTTTGGAAATCTAAACATACTTGTTGGATTGAAAATTTTTCAGAAGGTAAAGGTCGGTTTCCTTCTTGTTGGGAACACTCATGACCATATTGATTAGATGTTCAGTCGTTTTTCAATCACATTGAGGAGGAAGGAAATTGGGAGCTTTCCATCATTAATTGAATGTGTTAAGAAATCATAAATGCTAGAGCCTACTTTTGATGTGTTGGAAGAAACTGTTGGCATGTAAAGGTTTATTCTAGGATCACATTGTGAGGAGAAATGCATTGAACAACTTAATGACATTAGCTTCGAACATCAATTTGGTATCAAAAAAATTGATGGGAAAACACTAATATGGGGCAAAAAGTATTCAAATACTACAGAATGGGCACCGTCATCAGGTTTGGAATTTTTGAAGTTCATTCTAGATCATCCAAAATTTGCATCAAATATATTGTTATTACAATCAACTGCTAAAGTTTACAATGCATGTAGATAGAATAGAGATATAAATTATTCTGATTGCCTAGAAGAGATAAAAAATTGTATTAGATATACATATGAGTAATTTGATATTGCTAATTCAATTTGGTGGGAGTCCTTTTCAATAATCAAAGTGATATCATTTCAATAACAACAAATAAAGATATACCTTTGAAAAATCCATTTATTTGGCCACAAAATGTGTCAAATGAACATGAGGAAAGAAACATTGTTGAACAACAACAATATCAAGGTATTATTAATTGTTCACATGCAGAGGAAAGAGAGATGTATATTGGTTCCAGAAGATCTCATGCATAATGAAGCAATGGAATACCTTTACAGTAGTTCAATACAAGATATTAAGGAGGGTTGCATTATTGCAGTGCTAACAGATGGCGATCCCAAAGGCTATCCGTTCTGGGTTGCTAAGGTTATAAAGGTTATTACAGAAAATGAAGATGTTACAGGTGTTGAAGTACATTGGTATGCCACAAGTACACACCCATTCAATGGTGTGTATAAGCCAAAGATGGTAGTTGATAAAAAAAATTGGTGGAAAGAGAAAAAGAAAGGGTACAAATATAAGTCCTCGCTGCACAAACCTCTTAAAATTGGAGGATTTTGACATACTTGTTTATGACTTCAATTTAAAAGAGAAAGGAATTCTTCGCTTCAAGATGATAAAGATTTTGAAAAAGGTTGTTACCAGAAGGAACAATGTTGAGATGGGAGTTTGTTGAACCCAATCGTAGATCTAGAAAAATTTTGAAACCTGAAATGGTGGGAATGCATGTGGACTCGGATGGGGCACTAGTTGATGAAAGAGAAGAATATGGAACATCTTCATCTACATCCAGTCATTCATCTAAAGATGTGAATTCTGATGGTGTGCAAGAAAATATGAGTGATTTTGAATAATTGTCTAAGACGGTTTATATAATTGATGTTTGCATCGTATCTTGAAATAAAATTTTTTATTTCGATATGCTGTTAAATCAGAAGTTATGAGTCATTCTTATATTGTTGGATTATATGTTTTAATTATGAAGATTTTTATTGTTTATAATATCTACAATGCAATAACAACTTAGAGATATAATGTATGTTTCATTCAATCTATAAACAATGGCATTTTGATTAATTTAGTCATGTAATTTGTTCATAATGTCATGGTTTTTAATTTTATGGTTGAAATTTTCAAATTTTTTTGTATCTTTAATGTTATGGTTGAAAACCATTAGAATTTCAGGAATCATTAGTGTCATGTTATTATATGTTTAACAACATGGATGAAAACTAATAGAGTTTTAATGTGTTTAAGATCCCATTATTTTATCTCTATCATCATTACTAAAACATGTTGAAATTATACTTAGGAAAGAAAAATGTTATTCTACCAAAAACATTATTGTGTTTCCTTTCCTAAAAAACAGTGGTTTTTTTGCACATAAAATTTTGGTTTTACTGACATTTTTTAAAAATGTTGAAAATTGACCCTAAAAAAAAACGATCATTCCAGTATCAACACTTTTCGTTTTCAATGTGTTTTTTGCACAAATTTTGCACAAAAAAATTCATTTTCACTACCATTTTTAAAACATGTTCAAAATTGACCCTAAAAGAAAACTATTGTTCCAGTATACACACTTTTTGTTTTTAGCACTATTTTTTATGTTTGTTCAGGGTTTTTTGGCCAGAGTTCTCATTTTGAGTTTATAGTTCTTGTTTCAAAGTTTACATTGTTATCATAAATGATAATGCAAGTTGGTTTCTCAACACCAACTTCTTCGACAACTTGATCCTTGTGAACAATAAGTGTGGAGCCAGGAACGAGAGAACACAACATAGTACAATCTGTAGGATCAACAGAATGTGGGAATGGAAGTTGAGGAAACAAGTCCACGTGAAAATCAATAGTATCACAAGCCAAATCTGCACAAAAATGAAGAGAAAATGGGGAGGGAGGATGTGTCAGTTCAACATATGGGTGTGCACCTTCTTCCACCTTGCACTGCAGGGCTAGAGCTGTTTGATGAGATGAGGACGGAAAGTCACTTGTGACAGCAACCTAGTCTGCCTTGGATTTGGCAGCTCTAACATCGAGGTCTGTTGGGATGGTTTTGAATTATTCTAACACGTGGATTTTCAGATATGTGACGAATATAGTGAAATCTTTCACGAAGAAATTTCCAATCAATTTCATCCCTTGGAAGTCAAAATGCAAGATTAAGAAAACATATGTGAAATTGCTCAATGGATTCATTAGGTGCTTTCTGTAATTTTAGAATTTATTTATTGAGTTCTTTACGGTCAAGATGATGGAAAGCATCAGCGATCCCTGTAACAAAGTGATTAAAAGAGTGAATGGATTTATCGAGGAGTGTGACACACCATTTCAATGGGTGACCATGAAGTGTGAATACAAATAGTGTGCAGATCATGTAATCCTCATGGACTTTGTAGCTATCACAAAGACTCTTAGAGACAACACAATGTGTAAGCCAGGTCATTTTTCCTTCACCTTCATATGTGTTTTGTGACAAGATATTCCAGATATCCTCTGGGATTTCAAATTCATTCCCATAAGACATACATCTCAGAGGATGAATTGTAACATAAGTCATGATAGATGTGAGAATATTCAAAACAGAATTTGAGGATTCATCTTGTCATCTAGTCCTCCTTCTAGCGCCAGAAATGTTGAGGGTGCTAGACCCACCAACATGTCAGGGGATCTCCCCGGTAAGAAGTCCCAACTAAGCCTCAGACCATTTGGAGTAGCAGTCCCAACAGTGGGTAGTAAAGCTACACCTTGGATTCGATAGTGCATAGAGGTAAGCAAGATATCTTTGTCATAAACAAGTGTATGACCTTGTAGTGAGTCACTAGAGATGCATGGGGAGGTTCTAAAACATGAACGGGGAAAAGAAGTGTATCCCTTAGAAGCCTGTAATAGTACACAGCCGTAAAGGAACAAATGATCTGAATGACATCACAAGCTGGAAAGAATAATAGTAAACAATCCAAACTAATGGGTTAAACCAACAACATGAAATCAACAAGATTCATACAATCGTATATGAAATAGTTCATACACAAATGTGTAAGTTAAACAACATACATTGCTAAAGTAACCAAAATAGTTGAACTACAATAAAAACATATGCATGAAGATGTGTTGGCTCTATTATATTATATAAAGTGAAATTTCCATCCACACATACAACCATGAAAACCACTAGCCCCAATAGCGAAACGTTACAGTCAACACTGCCTACTCCTCCAAAGAGATATACTCACTCTGCACTATGGAGAAGCCAAGGCTCTTCACAGTACTCTCTAAGACCTCTCTAAGCAATGCCTAGCAAAATCTTGACTCCCAAAAGAATGTTCTATGAGTTATGAGTTTCTATATATAGCAAAGGGTGGGTGGGGTGACCCTTGAAATTCCCCTTTGTGACTCTTGGACTACCCTCACGACTCTTCAACTTCATTACATATAAATCTTTACAGTACATATGATTGTTTGCATTTCACTAATGGCACTTGGAATTTCACTTTACATTACCTATGATTATAATAGTTACATATCATATTAGTGAGGTGGCCGAGACAACTCATAACACAACTCAACATGACACTATTGACATGTACTGATTGACTATGGTGTCCATGTCAAGATATTGTGCTCCTAAGTGATGGATGTGTCTTTGAATGTGCTTTGTATTTAACTCCACATAGCTTGGTGCTATGTGGTCCTAAATGGTCTTGATCTTCACAAGATGGTTCCATGAACGTGTTTCTTTCATTTTCTACTTTGATGTACTTCATGTTTACATTCAATTGTGAGCAAGTATTTTAGCATGAACTCATTCTTCATCCTATTCATCATCACGCCATGTTCCATCAATGTACCTGTTCCTATAATCACTCATGATGAGATGACATCAAATACATAAATATCCTATTCTATCATGATGAATTATTTCACGTTTTGGGTAGAGGTCACCAAGAAGAAGGGAAAGGAGCTTAAATGGAATAGAGCATAACTTAGTTCGAGATGAGAGGCTCCAGGGCACTATCAAGAAAAACTGTTCAGATATCACAGGAAGGAAGATTTGCACAATCAGGGATAGTAGTGACAACTGCAAGGTAGAATCCAGCCGGGCATAACTGCGTAGTTTGTGGGAGGAATACATGGTAGGGTTTTAGGAGGAACTACTGGGTAATTCAACGCAGTTTTTAGGATGAGGACTGGGCAAGTCATCTAAGGGTCCAGCTAGGAATATGCACAATTTCTCTAAGGAAGATAGAGCGGGAGGTAGGAGGCACTAGCTGACACATCTGTGGAATTTTCCAAATGAAGATTGGATCAGGCTATGTGGAGATGCTGGTCATAATTGTGCAATTCTGGGAGCCAATTTGGGAAAGGCAACAAGGGCCTTCCTGACATAACTGTGTAGTTTTTTGGGATGAGTGTAGAATGAGGCATCAGGCTAAGTGCTAGTCAAAACTATGCAATTTTCAGAGGGAGAGGAGAGTAGGCTAGCAGGGGGCCTTCCAGTCATATCTGTACAATTTCTGTGGATAGTGCAGCGATAGAAAGTAGAGGCCTATCTCACATGTTTGTGCAGTTTCTCTAAGCATTGCAGGAAAGGCAGTTGGGAAACTTTTGCGTAGTTTTGGGAAAAAGTGCAACCCCAAGTAATAGTTCAGTTCAGATTTTCCAGAAGACTAGAGGGAGGCTTGATGAGTGATCTTGTGGTAAGCACAGATTGGATCGGACTTTGGGACAACTTCTATGCAGTTATGGGAGGCAATCAACTTTCTCACTTCTAGGATTGCGTAGTGTAGGCTTCCTTGGAGGAGAGCCTCAAGATCTTTGTAGTTCTAGGTAGCAGAGCAAGGTCACTAAGAGCCGAGACTATGTAGTTCAGCTCAATCAGGGTTTGGTTGAAGGAGGGTTGTTCGGTCAATAGATTTTAAGGAAAAATGACTAAATGTGAGAGCAAGTGAACTTGTGCATACATGACATTATGATCACACACTTAGCATAACTCAACGAAAAGACACCTCAAACCAACAAGACAAACATGGAAAAGCATGACCTTGTACGGGACTGTCTAATGGTGAAAGCGACAAGTGCAACACTTGTGATAGCTGTAGGCTTTAACCCCATATAGAAATTACCTGCATATGAATTCTAAATCACAGGAAAAATAAAAATGTGAGAGCATAACACATAAAACACATATACACAGATATTTCCCACTGGATCCCAAAACCGGGACTACCAGCTTGATTTCTTTTTTTATTATATTCCTTTCAATGTTACAATACATATTTATACATGCTGAAGTTCCAATACCATGGACCGAAAACCATCACGTCCAAAACCTTGGACCGAAAACCATAGGTAGGTTTGCCCAACAATCTCCCACTTGTTGTTTTCTTTCCACAGGGGGCCACAGGAGAGCTTAGTCATTTTTCCAACCCTGAAATGCCCATTGTTTCTCTACACCAACAGAACTTCTCAGAGCTCATAGATTTTGTCAATGCATCTGTAATGTTCTTCAAAGTGTCCACCTTTACCAGCAACACCTTTTGTCTTCTATCATATCCCTCACAAAGTGATACTGAACATCAATGTGCTTTGTCTTTAAATGATAAATAGGGTTCTTTGCTAAGAAAATTGCAATTTGGTTATCACAGTCTATCCTTATAGCTCCCTGTACTAACCCCATACTTGAACACAATCTCTGCTACCAAACTGCTTCCTTGCTTACATGAGTGGTTGCCATCTATGTTGCCTCTGTAGTTGATACTGCCACTACAGATTGTTTCTTACTCATCCAACTGACTGCACCTCCAAATAGGTTAAACACATGCCCACTTGTAGATCTTCTCTGATCCATATCTCCAGCCCAGTCTACATCAACAAAGCCACGAATATCCAACACTCTGTCCAATCCTGGTCTTCCTT
>APFE030391394.1:84783-99610 GCA_000404065.3 Pinus taeda | reverse complement strand
ATGGTTAATACACATCTGATCCTGTATTATTTATGAATTTAGATCCTTGTTTCTTGGATAGTAGTATGTTGTTGTGATTCCACAAGTTCTTTTGAAGCTGGGCAGACAAAGAAGAAGTAGCGAAGCTCTATCAAGAAGGAGAGGAAATCAAGCGCAAGACTCAGGTTGGTCTTCTTGGTCCTCCTCTCATCTATTTTCATAAAAGGAAACAATAGTAGACTTTGATTGTTTGTTTCTAATATAGCCACCCATCTTAGTGGGAATAGCAGCATCCGAGTGGACACTATTCCCAGATAATAGTATGACAGATCAAAAAGCCTTGGAGGAGAGGCTTGTGTAGTTGGCTGAGCTTGAGAAAGAGAGATTTCTAGCTGGATTTCACCAATAGGTCCAAAAGCAGTGCGAAAAAGCATGGCATGATCAACACATTAAGGCACAACTTTAATGTAAATGACCTGATTTTGTTATATGACAGCAAGTTTGATAAATTTCTAGGGAAGTTTAGAATGCACTTGTTAGGGCCCTATGTTATTAAGGAGATTACTGATGGAGGAGTGGTTCAACTCGTCAAATTGAATGGAGAGAACCCTTTCCAGGCAAGGTGAATGACAGTTGATTGAAGCCATACACCGACGGTCTGACCATGTGACTAGATGAAGGTAGCAGAGTATTAGCACTACAGGTAGCTGAAAGGAGGCGTGGGACTATAAAATACACTGCCCAGGTTGGGGAGCTGCGTGATTGGAGGATTGTGCGAAGCAAGGAAGTGTTAGAGAGTTCATGACAGCATGAAGGGAGTTGCGCTACCCAAGGAGAAATTGCATAGGTCGGCTAAAAAGTGACCATTAAAGTCACTATTCATGATTTGACGGTTGAAATGCAACCAAATGGATTAGACAACTGGCATTTAAGACGGAATTTATGTGTCAAATCCTTGAATATCTGCTGCCAATTCGGCATTAATGAACCGAATTTGTGGGCAATGGTCGTATTTGAATTCAAAATTCCCTATAAATTAGAAGTGGTTGTCCAACAAAAAAAGCTTGCCATTTTGAGAATTGAGTTGTTGAGCTCTCAGATGCAAATGAATTGCGAGCACTATGAACTTCTGATAGCCAGTAAAGTATTTGAGACATTGTTGAAGGAGACATAGGAGTTCTTGCATAACATTATGTCGGCACCCACAAAAGGTATAGATACTGAAGTAGAGGAGTCGGTGCCAGAAATGGAGATTGTGGTAGAAGAAGTTGCTCCAGAAGTGGCCAAAGTATTATTAGAAGTCCCTAAATCACCAAGAACACCGAGATCAAAACCCACCCCAACCAAGGAGAGCGCAAAGCATAAGAAGGGAAAGAAGCCTTGTTGGGCAACGAATCCCCCCATAGCAGATTTTTGGGGCTTGTAGCCCGAATTTTGGTCAATGTTAATGAAATACCTCACTAAATGCGGGTGCGGAGGATGAGAGTCGGGGGTTGTTCTCCCTAAAATAATGTAATTTAATATAGACAGTGTCAGCCTATAGGATTGTATAAATAGAGAAAGGTTGTAAGTGTAGAAAAGAGCTTTTTAGTCTTGATCCTAAGTGATATGGGTTTTTGAATAAGGATTTCATTCTAAGTCTATAAGTCTGAGTCTTGGGTTGTAGTAGTAAGGAGAGGCTCTACAGCTGTGTGCATAGAGGCCTAGTAGAGTCCGCAGCTGTATGCGGGGACCCCTACAACTAAGTGCGCAGGGCGGATTTGGGATTGTAACTGAATAGAAGTTTAATAAAAGATAAGTGGATTCTGAGATATTGTGCATCTGCTTGTAGATATGTATGTTTATGCTTATGTTATATTCTTATGCATCTCTTTACAGTTTATGATTGCGCACGCTTGTTATGAAAGTTGAATGATTGAGGGGAATATTGGGCCCACAAAATTAAGTTAAGATCTATAATAATAACATAGTAAGGATAAAGGATCTAGACAGTGCCTCTTCACACTCTTTGTAGAGCTATGCGAAGGTTAGATAGGTGCACAGAGTAATGATAGTGTGCAGGATCGGTTCCCAAAATTCCCAGACTTCATCAATACATCCCTAAGGTGAGAAAACCTAGTTCTAGCACCCTCCCATACTACCTCAGGTGAGACCTCAGTCCGCACTCCATGGACTGTTGTCGAAAGGGCTGATAGTTTAGGGATTTGTTTGGCTAAATCACTTCTAAACTTGGGTCAGGCTCCTAAAAGCCAAAAAATGTTTCCGTTTCCGGGACCGGGATCTACCTAAGGGATGTCTGATGTCATAGCATTGGAATCCTATGAAGAAGGAAATTGAAGAATGGTTGGATCAGAAGCTTCATGAGTTCGTGACACAGGAAAATAGAAATCTGCAGATATCTGAGAAGAGGTGGCTGGATCAATATGTATATATAGAAATCCACGAGATCTTCTTCGCATCATTCTCATCAGAGCTATACAGTTGGATCGTGAGGTTAGCCAATAGCCAGGGAAGGTATAAGCTCGATCAACTGATAGTGTGGACCCTGGAGTTAGTGCGCAGGCTAGAGGCATCAAAAGATAAGATTGCGCGGGCTGTGGACCATTGGCTCGAAAGATTAATAGGGAGATTTATCATTGAGTTTGCGATAGACACGACCATGAGCTATAGTGAAGTAGAATGTCATTTTCTCAAGGGACCATAAGGTAGGTACATCAAATCCCTGAATACCTAGATTAAGATTCTATTATGTGAAAAGCGGGTTATGCAAATACATTGATGTTTGGAATGACTTGGAGTTTGAAGATCTACAACGGTATCAAAGGATTAGGAAACAGTCCCTTAATTTCACCTTCGCGAGAGAGTGAGGAAGAGCGTGCTCAAGTTTCTCCAAGAAGTGTTGTCAGTTTGATAAGGCAGCACATTCCACAATTATCACCTCCACTTACACCATCACCCACTTCACCTGCTTCAGCTCCCTCTTCACCCACCCCACCTCGTCCAGCCCCATAGTTCAGCATGGTGAGTGAAATCAAGTTACCCATATTCAGAGGAGTAGGGAATGAGGATCCGAACCAGTTCTAGTTCATGGTAAGAGCAGTGTGGGAAGCACAAGGGGTTGCGGATTACAACATTAAGAAGGCCACATTGGTAAGCACACTATAGGATCGCGCACTGACATGGTATATCAAGCACTCAAATGATCACCCAAATGCAGGAATAATGGAGATCCATAATGCACTAAATAAAGAATTTAGCTAGCCGAAATCAGAGACACAGTCAATCATCATATTTAAAGAGATTGTGATGCTTCCAGGCAAGACCCCCTAGGATCTGGATTAGAGACTAAAGAGTATGATCCACGAGGCTAATATGATGCTAACGGATGCGCAGTATCGCATGTGGTTTGTGGCATCTTTGACACCACACCTGAGGATGGCACTGTCACAATAGAAGCTTTCAACCCAGGCTGAAGCATTGTAAATGGCAATGAGGTTGCATGAAACACCGATACAAGATCTGAGGTTGGGAGTCCAACAAATCCATGCGCAACTACAGAATCTATGCTTGGAGATGTAGAGTTTGAAGCAGGATAGGGCAACATGGCCAGAGGTGCACGAAGAAGTGTGGTGCATAAAATGCAAAGGCCAGGGCCACGATAAGGATCACTATCCGGTATTCGCAAACTACATGGTAGGAGGGGGACCAATGCCATTGAGACCAGAGGCATAGATAGGGCCAAGTATGACACTTGCGCTCTAGTATGTGATCTGTCAGGTGGGAGGAAAGCACATGACGAACAACTGTCATTTGTCGCAGAAGTATACACAGACTCCCCAGCAGCTGTTTTGCATTTTTTGTAGGTTGGTGAGCCACGACGAGTGTACTTGTCATAGCTATGAGTTAATGATGGAGCAAACCCCAACATATAGAATGCAGATAGAAACACGAGGCCTCAACCCAACCATGGGAATGGCACACACTAGATTTTAGGGCCGAGGTCAAGGGTGAGGAGGAATGGGACCAGGAAGGGGCCACAGATAGTTAATTTGTTACAATTGCAGAGGACCAGGGCACTACACTCACGATTGTACCAACCAAACAAGAATATCTTGTTCATATTGTTCTCAGTTTGATCATGAAATCATAGATTGTTCTACGTTGATCGCACAGATGTGGGAGAAAGGGGTACTACAGCCTACTCCGACTCAGAATATCCAAATGATGAGGTTTGAACCCCACGAAGAAGACTCCAGTGTGAACATGATGCTCAGAAGTGGCGCGACCATAGGGGAAGATAAGGGGTAGTAGCTAGAGGGAGATACATGGTTTCACAAGACACCTACAAAGAAACCTGAGTTTGACTTGGAACGTGCAAAGGAGACATTTATGGAAGCTAAGAAGAGCTTCGTGGAGGCTTCTACTTCAGGTAGTAAGGATCAATCAGAGTTAGGAATGGATCCTTCTATGATTACTACCTTTTTAGAGACATGCATGAAATTGCTGCGCAATAATAAGGCAGTTAAAGGACTGCAAGAGTTGATAACTAGGTGTGCAGGGTTAAGGGAATCACGTGTAGTCCGGAAGCTGGGAAAGCATGCATTATGCACCAGGAGGGAAATGAGATTGATGGCACAAATTGGTGAATATGAAATGGATTAGGTAATCCTAGACATGGGTTCGGTTGCGAATGTGTTACCAAAGCAGATGTGGGAATGCATGGGTAGGTCCATGTTGTAGTGGTCCCCCATTCAATTGCGAATGGCGAACCAACAGAAAATTTTTCCCATGGGGAGATTGCAAGGGGTAACAGTGGATATCAAAGGTGCAAACACACAGACGAACTTTGAAGTGATAGAGATTGTTGATGACAACAATCCTTATCCTGCATTGTTAAGAATAGACTGGACCACTGATATGAATGGAGTCACCAACTTGAAGAAGCAGAAGATGGTATTCCAAAAAAAGTCTCTACGCATAGTAGTTCCGCTAGATCCAGCTGAAGGAGCACGCTACATTGAACCTGTGCATGACGATGACAACAACGATGAGATAGATTGCATTTACCAAATAACAGCACAAGACTAGGATCGAGTGAACTTGACTGCAGATGGGAGGATCTCATGGGAGCGTGACAGTTCTTGTACTTTGTCTTCAGATGAAGAAATAGAATGCTGGTAGAACCAGTTATTCAAAGTGACAACACTGAATTGCAACATGATGATTAGATCACTACGGTGCATGACAAAAGAAGCAAGGGAACTACCAACATATGATGGGGTAACAATGGTGGATGCATTCTTAGACAAATTTGAAAGTACAGTATTTGAATAGTAGCAGTACGGTGCGCTAGAATGAGCATTATGCATGACACCTGCATAACGGTGGAATACACATCAGAAGACTATGGGGAACTGGCGCAAATGTAGAAAATGAATGTGCTTATGGTTTGGAAGTCCCCAGCATCAAATGCGAGCTGGGCAGCTAGGACGAAGCAGTTTGCGCACCCACCTATGTCGATGGGTGTAGATGGGTGTTGTGCAAGCAAAAACCGGACAAAGGGTCAAACATCAGAACCCAACGCGGTAGCAGGAAAAGAAAAAAAAATTCCATGTCGGAGCCTTCACAAAGCTATGCAAAATCATGAACAGAGTTTACCAGACAGGACGAACTGATTGGGACCTGGGCACATAAATGGTTCCGAAGATGACAAGCAAAGTCAAGCGCATAGCTTTCAGAAAGAATCCTCACGCAATCATTCCCATAATTTTGATAGCATGCGAGGACTAGAGCGAAGAGATTATGTAGCTACACAAGGATGAACATATGTAAATTCAAGAAGCCATTCAACGAGGGAACCTTGAGCTTCGAAAACTCAAAGAAGATCGAGTATGATTGAAGCAGAAAAGCATACTAATGGATAAGGATATCAAAAAACTGGAAACCAAAATATTGCAAGCATTACGTGTTGACAAAAGGATGGGGCCACATAGGGGCAACCCTACCACCGCACTAGAAGATTTTTGTTGGGAGTTTTTGGCTATACTACCATGGCTGCGACTGCACCTTATCAAGCAAAGTAACCAAGGATGCACACCGCATAAGGAAGAGCGTGAGGTGTTGATTGGTGCAAGGGTAACTAAGGGAGGCCCACGGACTAGGCCAGAAGGTAACTTGAAGCCTAGCACTAGTAGTGCAACCACATGACTATCCATAGGAAGCATAGTCTTAGTGCTCCAAGCAATTGAAGGAGAGCACGAGACTATAAAAGAGTCTGTATGGGAGTTGTGTGACCCGGAAGTTGTGCATAGGAACAGTACGAAACCCATATCACATTCGTGCACAAGGGACTGTGCTGCTACATGGATAGGTTGGAAAGTGATCGTTGATGTCATTTTTCATGACAAGATGTCCAATGTAAGGCAACAAGGAGTGGATGGCAGGCAATTAAGACACAGAGTCAAAACTAGATTTGAAACAATTTGCCACTAATATAGCATTAATGAGCAAAACAATATGGGAATGGTCAAATTTGAATTTTGGCAGGCCTATAAATCCCATATGGTCATCCGTTGAACAACCCTTGGCATCTTTAGAATTCAGTTATTGTGTATGGACTTTACGGCTTTAGCAGCTTTGAAAGCATGTTCAGTATTTGAAGCATTACCGAAAGAGATGCAAGACCTTTTAAGAAGAGCAATGCTGACCACCAAGGAAGCGACATTGAGCCCTATGTCACTAGTGGGGGATGCCTCAACAATTCCAAAATCACCTCAGACGCCGAGGCCCAAAAAAGCTCCACAGGCAGTAGGACTAGTCAGTATGTCTCCACGAAATCCATGGTTCAGCAAATTGTCAATGGAAGAAAATGGAAAAATAATTAATATTGAGAGTGATGATGAGGAGGAGGATCCTCAGAACTTTGTAAAAGAGATGGAACCAGATGAAGAGATGGAGGAAGACATCTTGCTAGTACGTGTCACAATAAAGTTGCACAAGTATGTCCCTCCGCGGAAAGGGAAGGTAAAGGTACCTAAATATTTGGATGCTATTAAAAGCACACTTAACACCCCATTCCTCCTCGTGGGAGTTTTGTTTGAAGGTTCGGCTGTGGGCCATGTACCCACTATGAAGTTTTAAGACTAGGACCTCATGGATAGCAAGAAGTTACCTCATTTGGAAACTAGCCAGCTGATGGAACAAAGCACGGAGGGGGCAGTTACAACACTGCAGCCATGGAAATGGCTACGCTGGGTGGAGGAGGTTGGGATACTCCACCTCCTATCGATTCCACAGTTTCATTGGGTCCCAATCACGATATTTGTCATCAGGCAACTGCTTTTCCTAGTGCACAATGGGTACTTGTGGTAGGAGGAGCCCATTCCCATCATGGCAAAGCTCATTCATAGGATTTCTCGGCTTCCCTTATGAGAAGGGATCCCGTAGAAATAGCTAGCACAAGTGGAGACTTGGCGATTGTGGAGGCCGTGACAAAGAAATATAAGTTGGAGAAAAAGCAGAGGGGTTACATTATTACTAGTATTTAGGACAAAGGGGTCTGCATCGCTACCCAGTTGTTGATAGGAAAGGTGATGAGAAAATGCCATGGCAATAAGATACCGGCAACGGTCATCGTGCTGGTTGAGCAATGTGCATAAGGGGTGTGGTTCAACTTGGCGAAGTTCCTCTGCGAGGAGTTCCTGACGAACTATAAGGAGGCCCAAGAGCAAGGTAAGACATATGCATGGTTTCTCTTATCCATCCTGCTGGTTATAGGAAAATTTCCTAAGGATAGTCAGTTTCCTCCCCTTGACCAGGATTGGCCAGAGGCAGAAAAATACATGTCACTATGGGTGACTAAGGATGCCACACAAATCTGAGAAACCAAGATCTTCTGGGTATTGATGGAGGTGAGCGTACGATTGTGGATCAATAAAAGGCGATGCCTATCTACCTCAGTATACGATAGTCTGAGAAGCCTTACAGACTTTAAAGTAGATATACATAATGCACATATCAGGGTGTGGAATGATCCAGAGTAGAAGTGGACCACACTCCCCTTCATCACAATAGATGATGTTGTTTTTGTGGTGCTTGACACATGGCCACTAGAATGGCATGCACCAGATTTGGTGGTGCGTGATGAGATGGAGATTCAAAGACAGAAGGTTGCTACCAATTTGTTAGCACAACAGAAGCAGAACAAATAGCTAACTGAAAAGGTACGGGCAACCTGAGAGGCAGTGAAGGCTACCGCGGAAAAGGCAGCAATAGTAGGGGCCGCCTCAACACAGGAAGCAAGAGGCCCGAACTTGACCATAGGGCATGGGACAGATGATACGACAGAAGGTGCGGACCCAAGCACCACCTCTACACAATTGAAACGGTCGAGTAGGATAGAATGAAAAGGGCCACGGAAGAAGACCAAGGCTTCCAAGTTGGATGGGGAGCCTATTACACTAACTAAGGGTGACCTATATGACATCGGTGACACAGTTCGCGAAGTCACTAGGGAGGTGCTCTAGGTGGCAATGACAGAGCAATAGAATGTGTTGGGGGTGCTCAGGGTGCAACTCTAGGAACTTCAAGTGTGGGCCCCACAACAGGGAATGGTAGCCGTCCACAAGACTAGGGGTACATCAGAAACCAAGCAATTACTGTGGGCCAAAATGGAAAATACCGTTGCACGCCGGAAGGAGCTCTGACAATAGACAAAATGGAGGACAGTGCCATGGTAGGCCGGCTCAAGGGACTTGGCCTAAACGTGGCTGCCCTTCTGCGAGAGATATTATACCAGCTGCAGGATGGAGTGACGACAGAGCTCGAGGCTAGGGAAGGACATGTAGTACAGATGCTCAATGAACAGTGAATCAACATCGACAGTCGAGCCTCCAACATGATGAAGCGGTAGCATAGAATCAATAGTTGGAGCAAATCATCAAGGAAGCATGTTGCTACATCCCTAAGTTGTAGATTGCAACAGACTTACCAGTTGGTATACGGATCCACAAAATAGCAAGTGGATTCCCTGAGGCAAAGGAGGAAGCAACAAGGATCTAGATAGACCTCAACCTGCAAATCACGGAGCTTAGGCTGAAGGCGTAGCCCTCTACACAGCCGAAAGTGAGAGAGAAGTGGCACTGCACCATTCAATCAGGGTTGGAAGCAATAGAGCACACCATACATGATTGCACAGGCTTGTTAGATCAGTCACTCTTCACACTCACTTCAATGCAAGAAGATCCAATGCTACAGTGGTTAGAGACAGAAGCGTAGGAGTCGTAGCAAGCCTATAACAATGTTTAGGGGACTGCGTAGATGGTCACCCTTACTCAGTGACTAGCCAAGATGAGGGAGGCCCAGGATTTAAAGGAACAGGTGGATGCCGCATAACAGAAAAAAGTAGTTCTTAAATAATGCATCCATCCTTGGCTCGAGGAAGCATTCACGGTCAACACCAAGATCGAGGGAAAGCTAGCATAGATGCAGGGCATATATGCACTCAGGAAATGAATTGCACCTGACAATGAAGCATCGGAGATACACGCACAGTGGGTACAGTAGACAGTGGAAGAATGTGCTACGGACGTAAGCAAAGTGCAGAGGTTGCTAGATGAACTTCACGCGAAGATCACCGCACCAGCCGAGTAACTTGGGATGAGTCACGATGATTGTGTTAGGGGCCTGTTGGGCAGCGGATCCCCCCATAGCGGATTTTTGGGGCTTCTATCCTGAATTTCGGTCAAAAGTAATGAAAGACCCCATGATATGCAGGTGCGGAGCATGAGACTCTAGGGCTGTCTACCCTAAAATAATGTAATTTAATATAGATAGTTTCAGCCTACCCATGGTTCACAGACCATGGCATTGTATAAATAGAGCGAGGCTCTAAGTGTAGAAGAGAGATTTTTAGTCCCGATCTTAAGTGATATGGGTTTTTGAATAAGGATTTCATTTTGAGTCTATAATTTCGAGTCTTAGGTTGTAGTCGTAAGGAGAGGCTCTATAGTCGTGTGTGTATAAGTTTGGTAGAGTCCATAGCTATGTGCGTGAATCCCTATAGCTGAGTGTGTAGGGCAGAGTTGGGATTGTAACTAAACATAAGTTTAATAAAAGATAAGTGGATTCTGAGATATTGTGCATCTGCTCATAGATCTGTATGTTTATGCTTATGTTATATTCTTATGCATCTCTTTATAGTTTATGATTGCGTGCACTTGTTATGAATGTTGAATGATTGAGGAGAACATTGGGCCCACAAAATTAAGTTAAGATCTATAATAATAACATAGTAAGGATAAAGGATCTAGACAACGCCTCTTCCCACTCTTTGCAGAGCTATGCAAAGGTTAGATAGTTGTGCGGAGTAGCACAAATGCGTAGGATCGGTTCGCGAACTTCCAAAACTTCATCAAGAAATCCCTACAGTGCAGAAACCTAGTTCCAGCACCCTCCCATACTACCTTGGGTGAGACCTCAGTCTACGCTCCACAGACTGTTGCTGAAAGGGCCCGTAATTTTGGGATTTGTTTGGCTAAATCACTTCTAAACCTGGGTTAAGCCTCTACAAACCAACAATCCTGCAATACTGGTGCACGCATTGCCAAGAAGAAATCCAACAAAGCCTACCGGATAGGAGAAGGGAAAAAACATAAATTTGGAGCTAGAGTAGGAAGAAATTGAAAAAATCTCGATGGAAAATGAAGATGTGGGAGTAAATGTGGAAGAGGTTGAAGCCCAAGTTGTTGAACCTATCATTCGGTTTCCTGAGTATGTCCCTCCACACAAGGGCAAGGCCAAGGTGCCAAAAGATATCAATGAGAGAAAGACTCCCTTGCAAACCCCTCTGCTACCAGATGAGATTGCTTTGGAAGGACCACGCTTGGTGTAGCGGTTCCCACTATAGATCAACAGATTATGCAACATACTAAAACACAATACAAGATCTACTTCTACAACTCTTTGTGGAAGCTTAATTGACTGGATCAAGATCAAACATATAACTGATAAGGAGAAATCAATCACACATAACAAAGAAGAAATAACCCAGGGAAAACCTCAGCCTAAAACCCCAACTCTGTATTATCATACAAGTGGAAATATAGTCTAGATTACAAAAAGAATCAGCTCACAAGCTATCCTGCTCTCTCTGCAATCCCTCTGCTACTCATAGACAGTCAAGGGCCTCCCTCTACCCTCCAAGCCTCCTATTTCTTTGCGCAATTTTCCTTGGGGTCCAGTGCATCCACTTGTGAGAATTGGCCTCTTCACACACTCACTAACCTTTGATCTAACTATGCAATCCTGAAGGAGATAAATCCTTCTCCATGGATGAGCTTCCTTTATAGGAAAAATCCATCCAACTGATAGTACAATTTCTCTCCTCTAATCTCAATTGGGTCTCTATCTGAACTGACATGCATGAGTTATTCATGAGAGAATATTCAGTTATCTGAAGAACAATAGTTATATGCAAGCATGCATTAACTAACTGAACTCACATTAATTTAATCAAACTATTTTAAATCAATCTAACTAGACTTGAATCAGTTAACTAAGCCAACTAATTACAACTCAAATTAGAACTCATCCATATCTCTTTAACTGATGGATAAATTCCTCAATTAATGGAGAAATTGTTGCATGTCCTCACATAGACTTCATGTTTCATTTTTCACAACTAATTAACTCATGGTGAATTAATTTATTTATTTTCAAACAGTTATTAAGTTCAATTTCGAATTTTACTTCCTATTTTTAGTCTAGGGACTAACCAAAATTAGAACCATCCTGAACTGCTAAAAATAGCAATGTTATTTTTAGCACTTCCATTTTTCATTCCCTGTTTCTCAATCCAGCACTAGTACCCAAACTACTATTTATAGCAGTGCTATTTTTAGCATTTCTTGTTGCCATTTTCAACACTCCCTCTCAACAAGAAAGGCATTCAACATGAACCTAATCCTCTACCTTTGGAATGTTCTTCATGCAACACTTCTCCCAAGTGTGGTTGCTCCAACAACTCTAGAAACAAAAAAAAAACTCCCCACTGACCTCTCTGTTGGGCTAGAAACATACTCTAATGCTAAAGCTCTACCTGCTGCTGAAAAGTCCTCCCTCTCTAACTTTTGAGATGTTGCAACACTCCATGCATCTCACATCGTTGCACACCTCTATGTGCCATCCTGCACTGGTGCAACACTCTTGTGCCTCTCGCATTGTTGCAGCCCACTAGCTCTGCACAGTCCTGGGACTCATGCACTATAACTCTCTTTACCGCTCCATCTACATCTGTCTCCACCCACTCAGCTAGTCCTGCTACTCCTCACTGGGGCTCCTGTAGCAAAGTCGAATCAAAGAGGTTGGTTACCTCAACGATCCTGCCCCTATTCCAGCCTTCTTGGGATGATCACTCCACATTGCCCCACCTCCTACCTGGAGGTATGGATGCATGTGATCTCTCTGCCCACTTGGCTCAAAATTCCCCCATACTGGAGGTCTCTGCATGAGAAAATGTCTCTACTCGATCTCCTCTCAACTTCTCTAGTTGTGGCTACTCCACAACCTCCTAAAATTGCTTCACCAATCGTGGCTCCTCCATAATCATCTGAGACTTCTTCTGGTGCTGCATGTTGAGAGGTAATGTACTCTCCCTCTCAACCACCAAGTCTCCATCAGCTGCCTTACTCCTCAAGGCTTTGCATTCATATTGAACCTCAAGAGCATACAGGTTCTTGACCCGTGAACCGATTTGCTTCACTTGTCTAGTTATGATGTGTGTAAGGAAAACCTCTCCCTCACTGAAGATTACATCATAGCCTCTATCTTCCATCATCGTGATCGACACCAAATCTATCTTCTACATACTTGACATCAGTCAAGGTAATGCGAGGTCCATGCTTCCTCTAAAAAACAATCGTGCCTACACCCGCGACACTATACTTTTCATCATTACCCATTCTTATGAGTATCTAGAGATATTTCTCCTCCAAAATACTGAAAAAAATATTATCGTCAGTCATGTGGAAAGAAGCTCCACTATCAAGAAACCAACTACTTCTCACCGTGGATAAAACCATGAATGAAAACAGTGGGAAATCCAACTCGAACTGTGAGGCCAGTGCCTCACCTTCTAATCCTTCCACAGATCCCTTATTGGATTTCCTCAGTGGACAATTTGTAGAAAAATGGCTCACCTCATGACAATGAAAGCATCGCACTTTCAATTTTTCAAACTTCTCCCCACCTTGGGAAGAACTAGATTGGGAATGAGAATCCTTCCCCTTCCCCTTCTTCGCCTTACTCACTAAGGCACAGTTTTATTCATCCTCCATGGATGAAGAACCATCTCTAGTGCTTCTCCTTCTCCTACATTAGATTCGACCAAACTCATTCCCAATCTGGCATTTTCTCTCTTCCATTAACCGAGTCTTGGTAACTATACCAGCACTTAGGAAGACCGACGAGTTCATGACTCACCATGTCATCATCCGCTGTTGCAATTGCTACACTTCCAAGCTCATCCATGCATGTGGTGAGCTTGTTAAGTTATGTAGAGATTGTGTCGCCCTTTTCACGCTTGATCTTTCGAAGCTTGTATTTCAGTGCCAGCTTCCTCTAATTGCTACTATTCTGATATAGATCTTTCAATGTTTTCCACATTGAAAATGGTGCCTCCTTCCCATGGAGACTCGAGACTATGTGGTCTCAAATTCCCTCCAGAAGGATTCTCCTTTCTTTAGCCACACATTTCTTTCATTCCGCCAATTGAGTTGCATCAGTCGGCTTGGGGACTTGTTGATCAATGAAGCCCATTAGACCATTATCCTCTAATACTGCTTCCATGCAATCCTTCTGGGCTATATAATTTGAACTGCCATCAAGGGCATATACAAGTCTTAAACAATTGAATGCCATAGGTGAAATAGAGATGTGATAAGAACTCAATTTCTATATTCAAGAATCACAAACTTCGAACTTCTCCCTTCTTTTATATTCTTCTTCCTTGATCACCTTTGCTCTGATACCATGTAGAAATTCCCACTGTAGATCAACAGATTGTGCAATATACTAAAACACAATACAAAATCTACTTCTACAACACTTTGCGGAAGCTTAATCGACTTGAGCAAGATCAATAGAACACATATAACTAATAAGGAGAAATCAATCACACATAACACAAAAGAAATAACTCGGGGAAACTCTCAGCCTAAAACCCTAACTCTGTATTATCATACAAGTGGAAATATAGTCTGGATTACAAAAAGAATCAATTAACAAGCTATCTTGCTCTCTCTACAATCCCTCTACTACTCATAGACAGTCAAAGGCCTCTCTCAAACCTTCTCCTTTGCTCTCCAAGACTCATATTTCTTTGCTCAATTTTCCTTGGGGTCTAGTGCAGCCACTTGTGTGAATGGGCCTCTTCACACAATCACTAACCTCTGATCTAACTGTGCAATATTGAAGGAAATAAATCCTTCTCCATGGATGAGCTTCCTTTATAGGAAAAATCCATCCAAATGATAGTACATTATCTCTCCTTTGATCTCAATTGGGTCTCTGTCTAAACTGACATGCATGAGTTATTTATGAGAGAATATTCAGTTATTTGAAGAACAACAGCTATATGTAAGCATGCATTAACTAACTAAAATCACATTAATTTAAACAAACTATTTAAATCAATCTAACTGGACTTGACTCAGTTCACTGAGCCAACTAATTACAACTCAAATTAGAACTCATCCTTATCTCTTTAATTGATGGATAAATTCCTCAATTAATGGAGAAACTATTGCATGTCCTCACATAGACTTCATGTTTGATTTTTCACAACTAATTA
>APFE030391394.1:18317-84627 GCA_000404065.3 Pinus taeda | reverse complement strand
AACTCATGGTGAATTAATTAATTTATTTTCAAACAACTGTTAAGTTCAAATTCGAATTTTACTTCCTATTTTTAGTCCAAGGACTGAGTAAAATTAGAATCCATCCTGAACTGCTAAAAATAACAATGATATTTTTAGCACTTCCATTTTTCATTCCCTGTTGCTCAATCCAGCACTGGTACCCAAACTTCTATTTATAGCAATGCTATTTTTAGCACTTCTATTTTTAGCATTTCTTGTTGCCATTTTCAACACTTGGCACGGGTTCTGCTGTTAAAAATCAAGGACTGCGACATGGCTAATCATGAGAAGTTCCCACACCTGGCGAGTGAGCAGTTGATGTGCCACATCATCGATACAAACATTAGAATGGCTGCATCAGAGCTACCGAGGTGGCTCAAAGGAGTAGAAAAGGTAGGGGGGCTCAACCAGCTTTGGGTTCCGCACTACAACCGCACCCCGGTTACAGTATTGGTCATCAAGTAGCTGCTATGCTTGGTCCATGATGGGTGTCTATGGATGGAGGAGCCAATACCCATCACTAACAAGTTGATCCATAGGATCACTTGGTTACCTTACATTGGAGAAAATCTGGCCATGATATTTGGTGGAAAAGGTGGTGGGAAAGCCCTCGTGGAGGCCATGAAAGAAAAGTTTAAGAAATTGAAGACGTTGTGTGGATATGCCATATCTAGCATATGAAACCCTACGGTAAAGGTAGCTACGCATATTTTAGCGGGGAAGGTGATGAGGAAGTGTCGCGTCGATGAGGTGTTGGTGCCTATTGTTGTGCTAGCAGCCCAATGTGACGAAGGAGTCCAGTTCAACTCGCTGGACTATCTTCATGAAGAGTTCCTAGCAAACTGCCGCGAAGCACAAGAGCTCAGCAAGACATTCCACTATGCATGGCTCTTGCTATCAATTGTGCTGGTAGCATGGGAGCTACTAGATGACAACCAATTCCCCTTGGTCATGCCATACTTACCATAAGCACCAAAGTACACTTCGTTGTGGGTGACCAAGGATGCGCAATGAATCAAGGACAACAAGATATTATGGATCTTGATGGAGATGAACATCCACATGACCATCAAGGAAAAACCACAATTTTCGTCTATGGTGTACGCCAACCTGTAGGGCTATGTAGAGTTTAAAGAAAACTTTCACCATGTGTCCATGAGGGCATGAAAGGACCCTGCGCAGAAATGGTACAACTTGCCTTACCTAGCAACACATGATGCCATTGATGCAGTACTTGAACAATGGCCAACAAAGTGGTGCTCTACAACATACTTGGCAGTAGGAGGAAGCAAGTTCACCATGTAGAAAAAGAATAAGGAGGACAAGCTTAAGTTGAGACAACTGGTTGAAAAGAGGAAAAAGGAGGCCGCTGACAAGGCCAAGGTGGAATGCGAAGCCACATAATAGACATGGAAGCAAATAGGTGGAATAGGGTAGGGCTCTAACAAAGGTGTGAGGTCGCCTTCACCTGAGACAGAGGAGGAGAGGGACAAGTAGACAAAGCAACATGATGTGGACCCTTAGATGGCATCCGCTCGCATTAAGAATCCAGGAGAGTAGGAGAAATGAGGGTGCACGAAGAAATAAAAGGCTACTAAGACATCACTGGACCCTATCATGCTAATAGAGGGCGATCTGGATGACATCGGTGACACGGTGTGGGTTATCACTGCAGAGGCCCTACAATAGTTTGAGTAGCAGCATCAACTAGTATTGGGGGCTATCCAAACACATCTGCAGGAGCTGCAAACCTATGTGGCATAAGCTAACATGGTATCTACCATCTTTGCTATTGACACTTCAGAAGCTGTCGAGATGTTGTGTGCAAAGGCCTCGAGTGCGATAGTGCTGCCTGATGGAGCACTGACCATAGAGAACGAAGCTAACAGGCCCACTATCAGAACCCTCAAGGGAGTAGGATTGAATCTCACAGTGCTCCCTGGTGAAGCGCTCCACCTCTTGGAGGATGGAGTGATTGCAGAGTTGAGGGCTCGTGAGCACCGCACCCTCCAGGTAATTAGTGACCAACAGATTAAAAATGAGTAGATTGCACTACAGTAAGACTCTGCCATCGCTGCTATGATCGAGGTGACCAACCAGAACAAGCACATTATGTAGGTCATCGAGGAGGCATGTTGAATGGTCCCAGAGCTGGCCATTCCTGAGGAGGAACAAGTTGAGGTGCACATCCACAAGCTGGCTACGAGGGTGCACGATGCTTGTACTAAGATGGCAAGGGTTTAGTTGGAGTTGAACTTGCAGATTGTAGAGTTGCAGTTGAAGGCCTAGCCCTCAAATATGCCAGAAGTTAAGGAGAAACGAGCAACTCCTGTCACAGAAGAAATAACACTGGTTGACAGTGCAGTAGTAGACTGCATGCAACTTTTTGAGCAGTCATTCCAGGTACTAACAAGCTTGTAGGAGGACTCCAATGTACAATGACTAGAGACAAAAGTGTGCAAGCTACAACAACTCTATGATGAGGTCAAGGGCACAACACAAACCGTCACACTGACACAAAGACTAGCAAAGTTGCAGGAGGCTAAGCAGCTGAAAGAACAGGTGGATGCAGCACTGCATAAGGAAGTAGTGATAAAGGCACAACTGAAGCCATGGTTGGATGAGGCTTACACAGTGATAGGCTCTATTGAAGGAAAGCTTGCAACTCTATAAGAAACTCAGTAAAAGCTTCAGACTGATAGTTTAGAAGCAGTAACCAAGCAGATGGTCGAAGACGTGAAGCAGACAAAAGTGCATTGCACTGCCACGGTTGCAATCATATGAGTCGAGCTGGAAGGGCTTCACGCAAAGATCTATGCACCTATTGAGTGACTCGAGGGCAAGTCATGATGTTTGTGTTGGGGGCTTGTTGGGAACGTGATCCCCCAAGGAAATTTTTCGGGCTAAAAGCCCATGTTTTGGGTTGAATTTTGTAATAAAATTGTAAATTCTTTGCATTTTGTGGTTGCGGAGTGCGAAGGTGTCACGAGTCATAAAGGGTTGTCTGACCTTATTTTTTTAAAGTAAAGTCAGATGTAAAAGATATACCCATGGTCCATGGACCATGAGATTGTATAAAAAGAGCTAAGTAAGTAAGCTCTAAGGATAAGAAGATAATTCTTAGAGAGTCATAGCTTGAAAGTAAGAAGTCTACGTTTCAGGTTGTAGCATAGGTAGAGGCTCTGTAGATAAGTGCATAGAGGCCTAGGGTGGAAGTCTGCAGCTAAGTGCGCAGACCCTTGCAGCTGTGTGCGCAGCACAGATAGAGTTTGTAATCACTTGAAGATATCAATAAAGAGAAGTATTCGGCAATTTCTGTGTCTTTGTTCTGGTTAATGCATCTTGTCATGTTGCGTATGAATTTCATTTATAATTCTTATGTGATGTACGAATGTATGTAACTACATTGGATAATTGAACACAAATAAGAATATCTATTTACGTGGTGCTAAATGTGTTTATCTAATAAGATAAGTAATATTCTTAAGATAACTTGACAATCTATGAAATATGCTACCTTAGTAGTGTGAAAGTATCTAAACCGAAGGTTAGGGCTGCGCGAAGGTAAGTCGTACCCTTTCGTGAATGTATCAAAGGGAGGAATAAGGGGCTAGGAAGATAGAGCCCTAGAACCTAATGACCTGCACGAAAGTAGGAATAGAAGGAATAAGACGACATCACGACCATCTTAGTGTGCATAAACTTGGTTCCAGCATCACCCCATACTGTTCCAGGTGAGACTTCAGTCCGTGCTCCATGGGCAGATGTCAAAAGGGCTAGTAATGTAGGGATTTGTTTGGCTAACTAATGTTGAACCTGTATCAGGCCCCCCTAAGCCAACACCCATCATGGTAACATTGTCTCATCTAATTGCACTAGCTTCACCACACCAGACTCTTTGATATCCGCAACTATGAATGGACCCAACCAATGCATTTATAGCTTGTCTGGGAATTTATGAAATTTGTTGTCATATAATAGAATGTGATTTCCCACCTTGAAATATTTTTTCTTAATGTCCCTGTCATTCCAAGCCTTTTGTCTCCATTGTTTGACTAATTGATGGAATTCAACTAAAAATCTTGATTTATCACACTCCATTAGTTCTTCCAACCTCTCTTTTAAGGATGCTTCGTTTGTCATTTTAGTTGCCTAAGAAATGAAGATACTTTACAGCTATTCTGTATGCATGTTGGTTATGTGGGGCCTGACCCGGGTTTAGTAGTGAGTTTAGCTAAGCAAACCCTATTACTATTGGCCCTTTCAGCAATAGTCCATGGAGCGCAGACTGAGGTCTCACCCGAAGTAGTTTGGGAGGGTGCTGGAACCAGGTTTTCTCACCCTAAGGATGTCTTGATGAAGGTTTTGGAGGTTCGTGATCCTATTCAATTGGTTGTGTTGCTCCGCATAGCTTTCTATTCTTCGCAACCCATCTGCACCTTTGAGAATACAATATTATTTTGATCCAATCCTTACTATGTTATTATATTAGTGCTTAACTTAGTCTGTGCAACCCCAATATTCTTATTACTTATTCAACTTCCAGATAAGCACGCATACTCGAAAACAATATAAGTGCGTAAAGATAACCAGAACATAGAAATATAGCTCTACAAATAGACACACAATATTCTGAATCAATATTATCTTTATTAATACTCAAGTTCAGTTACAGACCCGACCTTTCCTTGCGCACTCAGCTGCAGGGGTCCGCACACTCATCTACAAACTCTCCTAGGCCTTTGCACACTTAGCTGCAGATCCTCTACCTACCACTACGACCCAATACACTTCAAATCCACTTCTATATTCTAACCATGCCTTCACATCTATCTATTTCTTCTCAAAATCTTAGAAAAAATGTCTTTACACTTAAAGCCTCACTCTATTTATACAATCCCATGGTCCGCAGACCATGGGTAGGCCAACACACTTTAAATTAAATTACATTATTTTAGGGTGGACAACCCTAGACTCTCATGCTCTGCGCTCGCATTTCGTGGGGTCTTTACATTACATCAACCAAAACTCAAGCTTTAAGCCCCAAAAACATGCTATGGATGGATCTACTGCCCAACAAGCCCCCAACATAATCATCGTGACTCATCCCGAGTCACTCTACTGGTGTAGCAATCTTTGCACGAAGTCCATGTAGCAGGTCTCAAATAGCTTGGGTGTCTGCAGCACACTGTTCTACTGCCTGTTGTACTTGTTGAACACGTATCTCTGAACTTTCATGAGTAGGGTCACATTCCTATCCAACCATATATAATTCCTACATCTATGTCACTTCCCCTCATTGGTAGCTATAATTGTGAACGCTTTATAGATCCATGGTTGGATGCGTGATTTAAGCATGGCTTTCTTTTGGTACGCGGTGTCTAATCGGTCCTTTAGTGCCCTTGCCTGGTATAGTCTAACTAGTCGTTGAGTAAGGGAAACCGTCTGTACAGTGCCCTAGACACTATCATACTCCTGTTGCAAATCGTGCGCTTATGTCTATAGGCGCTATAGGTTCGGGTGTTCTTATAGGTGCTTAAGTACGGTTATTGCTTGCTCCAACATCCCAGTGCAACCCTTTGTCACCTGACCAATTTGTTCCAACCCCATCTGGATAGCACGGGTGCGCTGCTCTCTGACTTCTAGGGGTGTGGAGGGCTACACCTTTAATCGCCGCTAGACGCTCTGCAGGTTCAATTCCAACTGAACATTTACCGTTTCCTCCTGGGCCTCGCAGACTCTGGTCGCCAATCTATGTACCCATTCTGCTGTTGGGAGCTCTGCTGGCACAACCAACTCTGGAATGCTCCTACATGCATCTTCTACAGCCTGCTCCAGTCCGTGAGCCTGCGCAACCAACTCATCCCGCTGGATGTTGAGTTGGTCCATGTTGATTTTCTATTCATGCAGGACCTGGACCGCTCGGCCTTGTAGGGCACAGAGCTCTGTGATGATCCCATCTTGTAGTTGGTACAAAATTTCATGTGGTAGGGTGGCCAAGTTCAAGCCAATGCCTTTCATGCTACTCATCACAACCCAGTCATCCTCGCTTGCTGCTGCTAGCGCCTTCAGGCAAGATGAAGGTGTTACCCATACGGTTGCGTAACATCTGTTCGACCTCAGTGACTCCTGCTACAACATACTAGGCCATTGTGCCTGTCTGGGTTTGCTGTACCTGTAAACCTTATAGCTCCATGCTGAGTGACCCCAACACAGTGTTCTGCTCCATCCACAATCCCTGGAGCGTGTCCTCCATGACTTCACGAATCATTTTCCTGATATCCAATAGATCACCTTCCGTGAGTGTGATCATTCAATGAATGTCTTCGTGGCTTTTGCTTTCTTCCATGGTGTTGTTTTCTCAGGGCCACATAGCCACTTGAATTGTGTTGATGTCATGCTCGGGTCCGCGTAGTACTCCTCCTTATCTACTTCCCCGGTCTACTGCCCCGAAGACATCTCTTGGCCCTCCTCGGCCTCTATAGTTGGTGCAGTTGTGGTCTCTGCCATCTACGTTGCTGCTACTGCATCAGCTGCCTTCTGTCGTGTGGCTGCTTCTTGTTCCTGGCACCTCCTCTCAGCCAGCTACGCAATGTGCAGCTTGGTGTCTTTCTTTCATTGCTGAGTTGTGACCTTCTCCATTTCTACCAAGTCTAGGGTGTCCCACTCCAGAGGCCATGACTCCATTACTGTGAAGATCGCATCATCTGTTGCAATGAATGGAAGCTTCACCCATTTTCATGCTGGATCCTTGCACGCTTATATATACAAGTTATGCATATCCACCTTAAATTCTACCATGCTTTGCAAGCTGTTATGAATTGTAGGGGACAAGCGTGGCCTGCAGTTGATCCATGTTCAGATGTTAACCTCCACAATCACCCAGAAAACCTTTATCTCATGAATCCTATTCATGTCTTTTGTAGCCCATAGCGAGGTGTACCTCGTGGCTTCGGGCAGGTCACCCTCAGTAGTGGGAAACTGGCTGTTTGCTGGCATCTCCCCTACAACCAGTAGGATGGATAAGAGAAACCATGCATAGTGGGAGGTCTTACCCTGCTCATGAGCCTCCCTGTAGTTCATCAAGAACTCATCGTAGAGGAACTACGCCTAGTTGAACTAGACCCCCTTTGCGCATTGCTTTGCCAATGCAATCACAGACATTGATACTTCGTCAGCATGACATTTCCTCATTAGCTTGCCAGCTAGTAGCTGGGTGGCTATGCGCACCCCTTGGTATTTAGTGCTTGCTATTGTGTACCCCCACTTTCTCTTTTCTAGTTTATACTTGGCCTTCATAGCTTCTGCGAAGGCCAAATCGATGCTTTTTCTTGCTATGGCCACGGGGTCATTTCCTTTGACTTGTAGTCGAGAAATTTGGTGAGCTAGATCGGCCATGATGGGAATCAGCTCCTCCAGCTAGAGATACCCATCATGCACCAGGCACAATGGCTACTGGATGACAAAAATGGTGATGGGCATGTGGTGGTAGTGAAGTATCCGTCGCAAATGGAGTAACCCTGCCTTCTCCACACCACGCAACCATTTATGCTTCATTAACTTCTCTATGGCCAACTATGGGAACTTCTCACTGTCCGTGAGGTCCCAATATGTGAAATTCATAGTAGGTACTCATCCCAACAATGGACCTTAAAACCTTATATCATCGGGGAGGAGTGCGGTATGGAGCACACTCTCCATGGCCTCCAGGTCCTTTGGTACATTGGCTTTCCCCTTCCACGAGGGGATGCAAGGAGGTAACTTTGTCGCAGAATGTATTTGGGAGACATCCTCCACCTCATCATCTTGTGCCTCAATTTGGACGATTAGGGTTTGCACGTCTTCCTCCTCCTCCTCTGTTTCAATGGTGACGGATTTTCCCTTCTCTTCCATTGACAATTTGCCAAACCGTTGGTTTCTTGGGGATACACAAACTAGACCCATCATTTTCTTATCTTTTTATGGCTGTGGCATGCACAGTGATTTTGGAACTTCTGGCACAGCTATCACCTTTCCAGGCTCCTCATGGGCCATACGGGGCTCTGCGGTAACTTTGGCAAATTGCACTCTTGTTCTAGCAGCCATCATTGTGTCTACACTTGAGGATGGTAAGAGTATGCAACGCTCAATGCTCTGTACTTGCTCAATTCTCAAACAACCAAGTGTTTCCTTATGGATGGCCTTAGGGGTTTTATAGCACCTTTTGAATTTGAATCTAACCCTTCCCCCCACTTTTGAGTCATTATTGCCTTCTTAGCGACAGATCGTCCCAAATCTAGCTCTTAATTCATGTCTTAATTGCCCGCCACCCACTCCTTTTTGCCTTAAATTGGACATCTTGTCATGAGCAGTGACACCAAAGGTCACCTCCTAGCCTACCCGCGCAACAACGCAGCCCCCTATGCATGGTCGCAACCCCTATGATATACCGATCCTGCGCACAACCTCCGTCTCGCGCATCTCCCATACAGACTCTTTTATAGCCCCACGCTCTCTTTCAACTGCTTGGAGCGTTGAGAGTGTCCTCTCCATGGATAGTCAGATGGTCGCACCACCTGTGTGAGGCTTCAATTTACCTTCCAGCTCGGTCCACGGGCACCCCTCAATTACCCTCGCGTCCATCAGTGCATTGTGTTCTTCCTTGTATAGTGCGCTCACATGTTTACTTTGTCTAGTAAGCTACGGTCGCAACCATGGTAGTAAGGCCACAAATTCTTCTAACACAATAGTATGACTGGCTATACCTTGTCCCATCGTGCTTAGCTTCTTAGTGTAGCATGCTTGTGTGACTTTGGTTTCCAGTTTGTTGATTTCATCATCCAATATCATGCTTTTCTTTCTCAGCCATACTCGATCTTCTTCGAGCTCACGAAGTTTGAAGTTCCCTCACTGAATGGCTTCTTGTAACTGCATAATTCCTTTACCTGGGTCCTCGTGTACTATCCCAACTATGGGAGCTATTGTATGGGGATTCTTCTCTACTCTTATGGTCTCTTCCCTTCTCATCAGCGTTGGAGTCATTTCTACACTCAGGTTTTTTCTCATGGCCTCATAGGCCCATCAAACCACTAGTACATGCAGGTCCCAATCAATTTGTTTCACCTGGTGAACTTTGTTCATGATTCTGCATAGCTTTTTGAATTCTTCGATGTGGAATTTTTGTGGTCTGCATTTCCTTTCTTGTTGCTGCATCTGATTCCAATTTTCGATCCATAGTCTACGGTTGGCTTGGGTGGACTGCACGGCACACATCTGCACATAGGTGGGTGCGCAAGCTGCTTCATCCTGGTTTCCCAGCTCTCATTTGATGCTAGGGGCTTCCAAATTGTAAGTGAATCTATCTTCTACATTCGTGCTAGTTTACAACGGTCTCCTGATGTGTACTCGACCATCGTGAGGGTGTTGCATGCAATGCCCATTCCAGCACACTGAACCGCTACTATTCTGATACTGCACTTTCAAAATTGTCCAGGAATTCATCCATCAATGTCTCTCCATCATATATTGGGAGTTCCCTTGCCTCTGCCGTCATGCAACCTAGTGATCTAATCATCATGTTTCAATTTAGCGTTGTCACTTCGTGCAACGATTCTACTAGTGTTCTACTTCTTCGTCTAAATCCGAAGTACAAGAGCTTTCGCGCTCCCAAGAGATTCTCCCATATATAGTCAGGTTCACCCGCTCTTGGTCTCACTCCATTATCTGGCAAATACAATCCATCTCATCATCACTTTCGTCATTGTGCACTGGTTCTGTGTAGCATGCTCCTTCGGTCGGGTCTAGTGAGACTACTACGCGTAGGGACTTTTTCTCGAATATCATATTCCACTTCTTCAGATTGATAACTCCATTCATATCGATGGCCCAGTCTATTTCTAACAATGCGAGATAGGGATTGTTGTCATCGACAATCTCTATTACTTCAAAGCCCGTCTATGTTCATGTGCCTTTGATATCAAATGTCACCCCTTGCAACCTCCCCATGGGCAAAATCTTCTGTGGGTTCACCATTCATAATTGAATAGGGCACCATTGTAATGTGGACCTACCCATACGTTCCCATGTTTGCTTCGGTAATACATTCAAGTCTGAACCCAGGTCTAGGATCACTTGATCTATTTCATACTCACCAATCTGCGCTATCAATCTCATTTGCCTCCTAGTACGAAATGTATGCTTCCCCAATTTCCGGACTACCCGCAGTTCTCTTGACCCCGCACACCTAGTGATTAGCTCCTGTAGTCCCTTAACTTCCTTGTTGTCGCACAATAGTTTCATGCATGTCTCCAGAAAGGTATTAAGCATAGAAGGATCCATCCCTGGCTTTGGTTGATCCTTACTACCTAAAGTGGAGGTCTTTGCGAAGCTCTTCTTAGCTTCCATGAACATCTCCTTTCCGCGTTCTAAGTAAAACTCGGGTTCCTTTGTAGGAGCCTTGTGAACCCATGTATCTTCCTCTCGCTGCTTCCCCTTATCCTCCCTTGTGGTCACACCACTTCTGAGCACCATGTTCACATTTGGGTCTTCTTCACGTGGTTCAGACCTCATCATTTGGATATTTTGAGTCAAAGGAGGCTAGAGTATCCCTTTCTCACTCATCTGTGCGATCAACATAGGACAATCTACCACTTCATGATCAAACTGAGCACAGTATGAAAAATATATTCTTGTCGGGTTGGTACAATCACGGGAATAGTGCCCTGGTCCTCCACAATTGTAACAAATTAACTGTCTGCGGCCCCTTCCTGGTCCCATTCCTCCTCGTCCTCGACCTCGCCCCTAAAATCCAGTGTGTGCCATCCCTGCAGCTAGGTCAAGGCCTCGTGTTTCTATCCGCATTCTATAGGTTGGGCTCTGATCCATCATTAACTCGTAGCTGCGGCAAGTGCACTCATCGTGGCCTACTGACCTGCAGAAATTACAAAACTGCTAGGTAGTCTATGTATACTTCTATAGCAAATGATAATTATCCATCGTGTGTTTTCCCCTTATCTGATAGATCGTGCACCATAACACGGGTGTCGCACTTGGCCCTACCTGTGCCTCCAGTCTCAACAACATTGGCCCCCCTCCTGCCAAGTTGTTTGTGAATACTGGACAATGGTCCTTATCATGGCCCTGGCCCTTGCATTTTATGCACCATACTTCCTCGTGAGCCTCTGGCCATGGTGCCCTATCCTGCTTCAAGCTCTGCATTTCTAGGCAGAGATTCTGTAGTTTCACATGGATTTGTTGAACCCCCAACCTAGGATGTTGTATCAAGGTCTCATGCAACCTCATCGCCATTTCTAACGCTTTGGCCTGGGTGGAAATTTTATGTTGTGACAGTGTCATCCTTAGGTGTGGTGTAAGAGATGCTACAAACCATGTGTGGTGTTACGCACTCATTAGCATCATATTAGCTTCACAGATCATACTCTTTAGCCGCTAATCCAAATCCCAGGGGATCTCACTTGGGAGCATTATGATCTCTTTAAACCTGATGATTGACTATGTCTTTGATTTCGGCCTGCTAAATTCCCTATTCAACGCATTCTGGATCTTTTCTATCCCTGCAGTTGGGTGGTCATTAGGGTTCTTGATATACGATGTCAACGCGCGATCTTGCAATGTGCTCACCAATGTAGCCTTCTTAATTTTGTTGTCCATGACCCCTTGTGCTTCCCACACTGCTCTTACCATGAACCAGAACTGGCTCGGATCCTCATTCACTACTCCTTTGAATACGGGTATCTTGATCGCGCTCGCCATGCTAAATTGCGGGTTTGGTGGAGGTGGAGTGGGTGGGGATGGAGGTGAAGGAGGTGAAGTGTGTGGTAGAATGGATCAAGGTGGTAACTGCAGAATACGTTGCCTTATCAAACTGAATGCACTTCTTAGAGAGACCCGAGTGAGCTCTTCCTGACTCTCTCATGAAGGTGAAATCAAGGGACTATTTCCTAATTCCCTATTACCTTTGTAGATCTTTTTTCTCCGCATCGTTCCAAACATAGATGTATTCCCATGACTCGCTTTTCACATAACAATATCTTAATCCAAGTATTCAAATATTTAATGTACTTACCTCATGGTCCCTTGAGAAAATGTCATTCTGCTTCGCTGTAGCTCATGGTCATATCTACTACAAACTCAGTGATAAATTCCCCTATTATCCAGTCAAGCCAATGGTCCACAGCTCACACGATCTTGTCTTTTGATGCCTCTAGTCTGCACACTAATTCAGGAGTCCACACTATCAGTTAGTCGAGCTTACACCTTCCCTGGCTGTCGGCTAATCTCGCCATCCACTCATACAATTCAAAGGGAAAGGATGCAAAGAAAATCTTGTGGGTTTTTGTATACACGTACTGATCCAACCACCTTTCCTTAGATACCTGTGGAGTTCTATTTTCCTCAGTTGTGAACTCGTGAATCTTCTTGTCCAACCACTCCTCAATTTCCTTCTTTGTTGGGTTCCAGTGGCACGACATCAGACATCCCTTAGGGAGTTCCCAGTCCCTGCAATGGAACCATTTACTGGCTACGTGGGACCTGTCCTAGGTTCAGCAATGAGTTTAGCCAAGCAAATCCCAGTACTACTGGTCCTTTCGATAATAGTCCAGGAAGCGCAGACTGAGGTCTCACCCGAAGTAGTATGGGAGGGTGTTGGAACCAGGTTTTCGCACCCTAGGGATGTCATGGTGAAGGTTCGGGAGGTTCGCAATCCTAATCTGTGGGTTGTGCTGCTCTGCATAGCTTTCTATTCTTCACGACCTGTGCACATCTTTGAGAATATAGTATTATTCTGATCTGATCCTTACTATGTTATTATATTAGTGCTTAACTTAGTCTGTGCATCCCCAATATTCTTATTACTTATTCAACTTCCATATAAGTGCGCATAGTTGAAAAAAATATAAGTGCATAAAGATAACTAGACCATAGAAATACAGCTCTACAAACAGACACACAATATTTTGGATCAATCTTATCTTTAGTAATACTCAAGTTCAGTTATAGACTCGACTCTAGCCTATGTACTCAGCTATAGGGGTTCGCGCACTCAGCTGTGAACTCTCTTAGGCCTTTGCGCACTCAGCTGCAGAGCCTCTACCTACCACTATGACCCAATACACTTCAGATCCACTTCTATCTTCTAACCATGCATTCATATCTATCTATTTCTTCTCAAAAGCTCAGAAAAACTATGTTTACACTTAGAGCCTTGTTCTATTTATACAATCCCATGGTTCGTGGACCAAGGGTAGGCCGAAAAACTTTACATTAAATTACATTATTTTAGGGTGGGAAACCCTAGATTCTCGCGCTCTGTGCCCACATTTCGTGGGGTCTTTAGATTACATTGACCAAAACTTGGGTTTTAAGCCCAAAAAACCTGTTATGGGGGGATTTCCTACCCAACAAAGCCCACAATGTGGATGCCACCAACTCATCCCAATCATCTCGATTTGCTGAGACAATATTTGTTAGGTCCTTCTCAAGTATCTTATTGAAGGCTTTGACCATTCCATTGGCCTAAGGATGGTAAGGGCTGCTCTTGTGATGTTATATTAGAAAATTATTCAAGAGAGAGGCAATGGTTTCATTTATGAAATGAGCCCCTTGATCGTTGGATATGCTCTTCGAACATCTGAACCTAGATATTATGATTTTGAAGATGAATCTTACTGCTATGTTTGTTGTACAATCCTTTACTGGCACTACCTCTGCCCACTGAGTGAGGTACTCGGTAGCTCTGATAATGTATCTAGCATGGGAATGACATGCTAGCGGTGTAATTTGGCCAATAAAGTCTACTGCCCATTTTTCAAAAAATTTTACTATGTCTACTAGATGTAAAGGCAATTCATCCTAATGCGATGGCTTTCCAACTCTCTAACAAACATCACTTCCATTTGCATACTCCTTAGCATCCTTGTGGAGGGTGGACCACCACAACCGAGCTTGTAATGTTTTCGTTGTGGTAGATTTTGCCGCAACATGGCCTCAAGAAACTCCAGTGTGGCATTCCCATAACACATCTTGCCTCTCGTGCTAAAGGAGACAATGTCACAGAACCTGATCAAGTCCTAGCTTGTATAGATGTTTTGAAATTAGTTGATAATATGTTGCTCTTACTATTAGGTGCATTTTCTGCGTTGTTGTGTATCCCTTCAGGCAGTTTCATGTTTATAATAAAACAACAATCTGCTCCAGATCATCTAGTATGGCCTCTATTCAGAACAATTTCGCATTTGGCAGTTGGTCATCTAGTGATGAGCTTGATCATTTGGTAACTATATGGACCTTAATACACCCCGTAGCTTATTCAAATCAACTCTTCTCATAATTTCATACATATTTTGATTATATTTTTCTTAATGAGATGAGTCAAAGTGAGATATTATTCCTAGTGGACTAATGTGCATTTATTGAAGGTTTTTGAGAGCATATCATGGAAATTTTGGCTAATTAAGGGTTGAAACTTGAATGAGACAAGGAGGAGAGATTGTAGGAGATCGATCCTCCTCATTTAATCATCACTCATTCAAATATTTCTCCATCAAATCACACTAGCTCAGAGTTACAAGCAGCCAAGTCATGAATATCAAAAGGAAGCCGACATAGTGACAATAAAATATCCAGTTCATCTTGAGTCTAGGAGCTGAGCTTCCCTAGAGCGTCATTAGGATTCAAATTTTTGATGTAAAAACACTAGGAATTTTCGAGTTCAAGACTTGTGGAAGACATTGTTATATAATTTTCTGATTTGATAATGAGAATGATCACTTCCTTGATCCAACACTGAGTTGACTCAGAGGGCTGAAGCTCTTGGGTTAGGGCCCAACCCTAGCAGTGAAGGATCCTCTTCTTGTATTTGCATGCTTAGTTTATTTCATAGATTAATGGTTGAATTATCTTTAACATTATTTCATTACAAGTAGTTGTGGATTTGATTAGTTTGCTTCCATGTGTGCATTGCTTTTTCATTAGCTTAGGAATATAAAGGCATATCAAAAAGTTGTTAGTATGTGGATCTAGCCTCACTCCTCCCTTTAGGGACCATGGTTTGAGGAAAGAACTCCTATACAGCCCCAAAAAGACAAAATTCTGATTTCTCATGGAATTTAGGGTTTTCTGTTACTTAGATCAACATTTTACTAGTTTTCAAGAAAAGGATTTAAATTTCATTTATGTTATCTTCAGTCTTGCATTAAATCTCATCAAGACTTCATATTACCCTGCAAGTTTTCCCATGCATGAAATAGGTAGCTAACTCATGAAATTGTGTTTTCCTTAGTTAATTGAAAAGCTTCTTATTTACATTATTTATGGATAAATATGAATGATTGATGCCATGGAAAATTTTAGGGGCTAATATTCACAGGTGGGATAGTTTTCCATGATTTTTCCAAAAAAAAGATTTGCCAATTTCCATTTTTTTCTAAAAATGATTCGCCCAAATTTTACGATATAAAATTATTTTACCATTAAAATCACCAACATTATGTAGAGACTATATATAAAATCATTATAAAGTGAATGCTTTTACAAATATATCAATAAACATTTTATAGTTTGCATATTAGGGACTACTAATATTCGATAATGTTTTTAAACTTCAAGATAATTTTCCATCCTTAAAATTTTCCTGGATTGATGCAGTGTAGGAGTTTCAATAGTACAAATATATTTCATGATCAGTAACCCCATCCTAACCTCAACCATCCATGGTTATCAGTTTCTTTCACTAGATCCCTCACCAAATTCAACATTCCACAAGAATACTTCTCCAAGCTTGTTGAGCAAATCTAACCATCTCATAACTTAGGTTTTGAGCTATGAAGGAGTCCTAGGCACTCCCTTGCCTCATTTCATCCACCATCCACCTTCCCTAAGCCTTAAATCACCTTCCAAATCGCTCCTCTTTCTCTCAATTGTATCCAGCAGGAATACAGGGGATCCTATAGGAATACAGGACATCCTGTAGGACACATTAGGACATCCTGTAGGTTGACTTGTAGTGGCCTGTTGTAAGGCCGAATTGTGGAAAACACCCCTAGGAAGCTAGAAAAGGACCCATGCTTTCCTCCCAATCCATCTCACCATCCACCATCATCCCTAATCCACCTGCCACATCACAAAAAGAAGTTATCTTTCACACTTTCATACAAAAAAGGAAAAAAGGAAATGAAGTCATTTTGTTCATTTACATGCACAATAGTAGAATGTTTGATGTTTCAAATTGCATGCCTAGGACAATAGGATTGCACATATGATAATTTAGCATTAACTTGAAGTAAAGCCTATTAGCAGTTACATTAGATGAATGATGTGTTTAAGCACTTGATTTTCAGTCTTTCCCTTACTGCAGTAGAAAATATTTCTTTTAGTGTAGATTTCCCTTTTCCTCATTGGTAGTCAAGCTTCTTCTGAATCAATAGAAGTCTGGTTTGAAAAACCTTAGTGGTCTATCACCAACTTAGAAGTTACAAAGAGCGGACCCATCACATTTACTTGTGTATACAACATTGTCACCTCCAATTTTGTACAAACCCCAGGTTGATAAGGTAAAGTTGGTAGCCCTAGGATTTGCAGCATTCTTGCTACAATACTGGTGCTCATCACTTTTTGGCACCATTGCATGGGAGGTGTCTGAGTGATATGTGATTTTCACTTTCTTTCTTCCATTTCTTATCTCTGACATTCTGATATTAACTTCATTTCTGCAAAAGTAATTTAGTTTGCTTTCTTTTCCATTCTGCATTCTTTGCTTTCTTTTCCATTCTACAAGTGAGATTTCATTCAAGTAGTTAGTTTTCATTCAGTCAGTTAGTTTCCATTCAGTCAGTTAGTTTCCATTCAGTTTGTGATTTCAATTCTGCAATTATTCTCAAAGCTTGAAAAAAACAAAACAAAACAAAAACACATCTTTCATGCCTTGTAGGAATAAGGATAAATTAGGAAAATTTCTGCCAAATACCCCCACCACTTTAAATAGCCAACCTTCCCTCTTCTTCGGTGGTTGTGAATTGGAGGACCCCTTTGGTGAACAACTAGAGATATTTGAAGAGCTTATAGGGGGAGAAGAAGAAGGAGAACCCATTCCAACTAACCTAATGGCTAAAAATATAAATGACAGAGGAGATAGAGAAATAATTGAGGGTGTCGTTCCCATCAGAGAAACTAATGGGGATACCAAGATGAAAAACATAAGCCCCTCTGCTCTTCTTCATTTCCATGGCCTAACCTCAGAAGATCAAAACAATTTCTTGTTTGAGTTTCCTGTCATATGAAGAGCTTATGATTACAAAAATTCTGAGAATAAGTTGAAACTATTCCCATACACTCTCAAGGATACAACTTTCCATTGGTTCACGCATTTACCTTTGGATAGAATCACAACTTGGGCTCAGATGCAGCAAGCCTTCAACAACAAGTATCGAGACTACTGTAGGTCCAAAGACACTAAAGAGGAATTTTTTAGGATGACCTTAGGACATGATGAATCCCTAGAGGATTATGAAAGGTTCCAGCTTAGCTACAAAAGGGCTAGGTGCACACTTGATCCTAAGTCACTAAAGCTATTCCTGCTCAGAGGGGTAAGGGAAGATCTTTTGGATACCATAAACCTGCTAGCAGGAGGGGACATCTACTAGCTAACCTACGAATATATCAAGAATTTCTTTAGAAACCATTATAGGGCAGTTAGGAAAAAGGGTAGGGGTAGTTGACCAATAGCCAATCCATGCTCTTCCAATACATCCATCAAAGGTGAAATTGGAAATATGCTAGAAGATTTCAAGAGTGAAATGTTGCAAACCCTTGCCCTACATATGGACACTATGCACATCAAGATAAAGAAGGAGGAAGAAGAGAGAGCCTTAGCCATTTTCTCTCTTAGACGCACAAGGAGGCACTCTAGGAATGAATGTCCATTAAATCTAATTGAAGTCTGCTTGGTCTGTGAAGAAAGCCACTCCATAGGCAAGTGCCCTTCTCTACCTAGACTAAAAACTATGTATCAGGGAACTGAAGGGGTGATTGAACAGCTCTACTACATAAATCAAAGGATACCTCATGGGCCTCGACCATACCAAGAGGGCATGCAAGGGTCATCCCATGCATATTACAACCCTAACCAGACCACATCCATTACCTCTTGGTCCCCCCTGCTCATCCCTCCCGGTCTACACTCGCTCCTTGGTCTTTTACACCTCAGTACCATTTCCAACTGACCAACCAATCATTTCAGCCATATGCTTCACCATAGCCTCAGTGGAATGCACACCCCAAGGGTGGAGGCCCCCGTACAACAACGCTCCTGCTTTATTTCCTTCACCACCTACTCAACCACAGCATTTACACCCTGCTCCACCTAAACAACCTTAGATGCCTGCCCAGCCAAATTTGAACCTAAACAACAGACGGACACATCAACTGTATAGTGGAGAGACATCCTATCCTACTTATGTTGTAGAGATTTAGGAAATCAGCCTGAGATCCGGGAGAGTACTCCCAGACAACCAACCTCCACCTCCACCTAGGGAGAGTGAGGAGGAAAGAGAGGAAAGCATGCCCATAATAAATCCACCACTCTTTCTTAAGAGATTAACTCAACCAGTCCAGCCTATCACAGAAGTGAATGAACTTCTAGGTGAATTGATTTATCTATGTGTCAAAATTCCACTTCTCCAAGCCGTAAAGGATGTACCTATTTACAACAAGTTTATTAAGGAGAAGTGCTTCAAATATCTAAGGAGGCAAAAAAGAGACACCCTTACCATTAATTTCATTGGAAATTTGTCCGACTTAATCCTGGGGTAGGTAATTTTCCCAAAGTATTTGGACCCTGGAAGCCCTATAGTAGATGTGCACATCAATGGCACCATTTTCCCACAAACTTTGACTGATCTTAGGGATGTCATTAATGTAATGACTAGGGACACCATGCTCAAGCTCAATCTCGAGGGTCCATTGAGAAAGACCACAACATTCTTGCAACTTGTAGACCATTCCATAGTGACCCCTGAGGGGATTGCGGAGCATGTAATGGTCTCCATTGACTCTTGGGAGTACCTTGTAGACTTCGTAGTGCTCTAGCCTAAGGCCAAGCTTACTGGTTATCCTCTCATCCTTGGGACGCCCTAGTTAGTCACTTCTGATGCTTACATTAGCTGTAGGGATGGAAATATGACTATAAAAAGTGGGAATATGTCCAAGACATTAGTATTTTACCCTCTTGCTCAGCCATCTCTAGAGCATGACTTACCTTTATGGCTGGAAGAGGAGGAAGAAGTAAAGTCTAGTCAACCCAACTTTATACCTTAGAAACAACCATGGGAGGAGGAAAACCAGATGAAGATGATTTGATTGAAAAAATACTCCAAATTCCAACTCGCAACACCTTGTACTTCGAGGAAATAGTAAAGAAAACCCAAAATAACCATTAGGTTGATCTATGCTTAGCTGATTCAAACCCTACCCATGTCAAAACCATAGAATTCAGTCTTGAGAGAACTTTGAAAATCAACCCATCTCTTTTTGCACACCAAGAAGAAAATTCGTGCAACATGCTAAAGGAACATCTGGATGCCTTTGCTTGGAGTTACAAAGAAATTAAGGGAGTGCAACCCTTGGTGTGTACTCACCACATCTATATCTAAGAAGGTTGCAAACTAGCCCAACAACCCCAAGGAGAATGAATCCAACTCTCAAGGATATAGTCAAAGAAGAACTGCAAAAGCTGTTAGATGCAGGATTCATTTACCCTATCTTAGACAGTGAGTGGGTCTCTCCTTTGGTGTTGGTTCCAAAGAAAAATGGGAAGTGGAGGATTTGTGTCAGTTATTGAGAGTTAAACAAAGCAACAAAGAAGGATAATTTCCCTCTACCTTTCATCGACCAAGTGCTAGATGGCCTAGCAGGGAAAAAGTTTTTTTCTTTCTTAGATGGGTTCAGCGGGTACAATCAAATCCAGATCAGCCCTAAAGACCAAGATCTTGTCCTTGGGGTGCTTTCACCTATAGGGTCTATTATCACTAAAAAGATTTCAAAGGAAAAGGGTAAGGTAAAAGTTAATTGATCCTAGACAAACTCATGTTGATCTTGGTCGTGTTCATGCAATAGACATTTGATACAATTCTTAGTTTGAGCAAACAAGCCCATGGTGATCATAGATTAGAAATCTTCATCAAATTCAAGCGAGGCAGTTCCTAAGTTAAGCAAGGCAAGATACATCAGATGGATTAATAATAGGCTCAGACCCAACATCAGAATTATGAAGAGGCAAATTCAGGATTTGAAGATACAACTAAGCCAGCAAAAAGGATTTCCTTAGCTAAGGAAAATCACATAGCAAGTAAGGTCATGTACCAAATTTTCATGATTTACCTTGTTGCAAGTTTTTTGAAGAATGGTGCATCTCCATTTCAGTTTTGAATAGTTTCAGGGCGGTTGAAAAGGACATTTCAATACAAAGAGGCTCAAAAAAGTTACATTTTGGTCTTAAAGCTGTGTTTTGAAATTACACAGTAGTTTCGTAGCGCGCTACGAAACTGTTGTAAGTGATGCCTAATGCACAGAAGTTTCGTAGCACACTACGAAATTGCTGTAGCTGCATATTGTGATTTGATCTAAAATTTTTGTAAGACAAAAGGATATATTTTTTAGGATGGGCAGCTGAAAGGGATTACTTATAAGGTGTAAACATCAAGCAAAGGCAAAACAAGGAAAGGAAAGACTTTTATGAACTCCAAAGTTTTATGTTACGAAACGAGCAGTCTACTTCCAAGGGGATTACCAAGCAGTTAAAAACTCATCTCAGAAAATTGAAAGAGGTTTTCATTACTAGGATTGTGAAGTAAAAAAACCTCTTCAACTTTCTTCAAATACATTATTATTTGGGAGAAATAAATTATCAAACTTGCGCTATGAAACTGCTGTAAGTGCAGTTTTTCACAAGCATATTTTTACACCTGTTTTCCAAATACTCATTCTGGGCGGTAGGAATGATTTTTCAAAAAAACAAGAGAGGGTTTTGTTCAGAATGGATTAGTTCACAAAAGCCTCCTTCAATTTTTTCAAATACACTTTTTATGAGACGTTATGAGCTCTGTCCCAAGACCTATTTTTCTGCCAGAACAAAGCAAGGGATAGTCTCCTAGTTTCTAGGAATAGCAAAAGGATGGGCCATCAAGGGCCAGCTGGAAGGTTATGAGAACCATAAAATTAGACTTCATGGATTTTTAGGTGTCAAATAATGCTTTAAATGTTTAGATAAGGTTTTTGTAATCATAATAAGGAGTTACACTCCTAGTTGTATTAGGTCTCTAGGACTCCTAGTTAGCTGTCCTTTGTATTAAATAGTTAGTTTTAAGTGTCAATAGGTGTCAAATTAGGAGGAATTCGAATTCCCCTCATGCTGGAGGAAGGAATCTACATGAACTCTGTATATGGGAGAAGAAATAATGTATTAGGGGTTGGAAAATGTGAGAGAAAAAAAACTATTTTTGTAAATGCTATGTAGGGATTGATATATACAGGAGCAGTTGGACTTTTTTGAAGCTGAGATTCTTAGTGTACTTCAGTGAGCTTCACATTTTATATTTGATATGATTTACTTCCATAGTCTTAATGCTTATTAATCAAAATTCATGGAGGAACATGCTCTGACTTCCTTTAAGTGTTAAACTATGGTGAATTGAGTTCTTGGGTCCTATCTTTGGATGTTTTTCTTCAATGTTTTAATACTTATTACTCAGAATTCATGGTTACTCATGCTCTGACTTCCTTTAGGTATTAAACTCTAATCTATCACTTTAAATTCTTTCCTTTTGAATACCTTGATGTATCATTACTCATAATTCATGCCCACATGCTCTGACTCCTATGAACTTCAAGTTATTGAGACTTTCTTGAATGTGTCACTCTTTCATTGAAGTATATACAGGCCTTAGTTTTATAAGAAGAGCTATTTGTTATCCTTATCTCTATCATTGACTCCATAGCCCAATGGTAGGAAGTCTCCATCTTCCAATCTATAAACATATAAAATCACAAACCATAGAGTTAGTCATCTATCCATATCTTTAATCAATATCATTAACCCTTTGAGAGAGCCCTCTCAGGCTAAGGAGGCTAAGCCTTATCTAAAAGATTGGTTTGAAATAGTTACACTGAGATACTCTAAACACCAGCCTATCAGGCTCTTATTTTGGTGATAACAGGGTCCTTCCTTTTGCCGTGTGAAATGCCCCTGCCACTTTCTAGAGAGCAGTCTTGAGTATTTTTGTTGAGCTAATCCTTGATGCAGTAGAAATTTATATGGATGATTTTACACCCTATGGGTGTGATTTCTAGGAGGGACTGTCCAACTTAGGTAAGGTGCTAAACAAATGCATTGAAATGACCCTATCCCTTAGTCCTGAAAAATGGGAGTTCTTGATGACTGCAGGGACTTTTCAAGGTCATTCAATATCCTAGAAAGGACTGCAGGTGGACCCAAATAAAATAGCCATCATCTAAAGGGTCCCACCTCCACAAAAATAGAGAGATGTCAGAACTGTTCTAGGTTTAGCTAGATACTATCGAAGGTTTCTAAAAGACTTCACCATGTTAGATTCTTCTTTATTTTGGTTATTGGTGAAAGACTGAATTTTTATGGTCAAAAAGTTGTCAAGAGGCCCTAGACACCCTAAAGGACAAGTTGACCACTGCACCTATTCCTTGATGCCCAAATTGGGCCCTTCCTTTCCATATACATGATGATGCCTCTCACAAAGCCATAAGAGAAGCTCTAGGCCAGATAGATGACAAGTTACCTTATGCCAATTACTTCATCAGTAAGAATCTATCAAAGGCCAAACTAAACTATACAGTAACTGAGAAGGAGCTCCTAATTGTTGTGCATTCATTGAACAAATTAGGCATTACGTTACAAGTTACCAAACATTTGTACATACTCACCATGCTGCAATTAAATATTTGATGAATAAACCTGATGTGAATGCCTGGATTATTAGACGGTTACTTCTATTACAATAGTTTTATCTAACTATTATTGATAACCCTAACAAGGAGAATGTTGTTGTAGATTTTTTATCCAGATTAACTTTTCCTTTAGGGAAGGAAGAAATGGTTGATGATCAGTTACCAGATGAACAATTATTCAACATTTCAGTTCTCTCTCCATGGTTTTTTGACATAGAAAACTACTTGATGTTTACATAAATCCCACCAAATTTGTCCTCTAAAGAGAAAAAAAAGATTGTGAGGAAGAGCACCCCATTCACTTGGATTGGGGGAAACCTCTCCAAACTAGGCCCAGATCAAATTATGAGAAGATATGTCAAGGAGGAGGAAGTCTTTGACATCCTTCTAACCTATCATGAGGGGACTTATGAAGGTCACTTTGCAGCCAAGAGGACAAAATTCGAGGTGCTACAAGTTGGGTAATATTGGCCCACTCTTCATCAGGATGTGAGAAGATATACTAGTCAATGTGATTGGTGCCAAAGGATGGGAAAGCCTACTCCAAGGGATGAAATGCCTCTACAACCTCAAGTGACTTTCGAGCCATTTGATAAGGGGGTCATGGATTTCATTGGATCTGTTAACCCTCCATCCATGAAAAATTAGTACATCATTGTGTGCACTGAATATTTGACCAAGTGGGATGAAACCAAGGCAATCAAGGCAGCAAGAGAGGAGAAAGTGGCTAAGTTATTAAGGGAAAATGTATTTTATAAGTTTGGGTATCCTAGAGAAGTGGTCACTAATCATGGCAGCCAGTTTATATCTCACATGATTGAAAATTTGTTAATCCAACACAAGATCAAGCATAGAAGATCCACTTCTTACCACCCACAAGCTAATGGGGAAGTGGAGGTGACCAACAAAGCATTGGAGGGAATACTGACCAAAGAGATTAGCAGCAGTAGAAGATATTGGGTAGATAGATTAGTTGAGGCCACTTGGACCTATAATACCACCTGGAAGACTACCACTAGATTCAATCCTTATGAGTTGGTCTATGGGAAGAAGGCCCTGCTTTCCATTGAATTTGAGTACAACACATTAAGAATGGCAGCACAACTAGATCTACATCTCACTAGTGCACAACAAGAGAGATTTCTCCAACTGAATGGGTTATATGAGTTTAGAATGCAGGCCCTCTTGCACGCAGAGGCGACTCAATTTCAAAGGAAGATCTGGCATGACAAGAACATAAAGGAAAAACAATTTCAAGAAGGTGATTGGGCTTTGCTGTATGATTCTAGACGCAAATAATTTAAAGGCAAGTTAAGCACTAGATGATTAGGGCCTTATATCATAGAGAAATGTCATGATAATGGTACAGTGTAGATAAGAACCATTGATGCATAGGTTATTCCTTTACTTGTCAATGGGCACAGATTGATGGTCTACAAGAAGCCCTTGTCAAAGCAAGAATTAATTAATGGCATCAACAAAATAGTGATGGTAGTGGAGCAAGTCTCAACTTCCACCCCATCAAGACACTGAAAAAAAATAATAAAAAAGTAAGGAGACTCAGTTTAAAACCTCCATGAGGCAGCTGAGTCCCACTGTTGGGTTAAAAACCTCTTGAGGCGGCCCAATGGTGTCAAAAAAAAAACAAAGAGAGACAGAAAGATCTCTGGCTGAAAACCTCTTTTGAGGCACCTAGGGCAAGCAGCTAGGATGAAAACCTCTTGGAGGAAGACTATTTGTTTTCAAAAAAACGAAAGAAAAAAGACAAAAAAGAGATTAAAGAAAAGAGATAAAAACTTTGAAAATGTGTTTGTAGGTCAGCAGGAGGAGGATCAGAGAAATAAGATAGGATCAAAAGGACCTATATAGTTCATGTTTTCATTCCTCCATTCCATATCCTTCATCATTCCATCATTCCCTCCATTTTTGAACTCATCTAGCTCAGTTTGCAAGGGTTCTGTGTTTTCTATAGGATTCCTTGAAAATAGTGGCTTAGGAATCCCAAGGAAAGTAACCCTAAAGCAAGGGGACAACTTTCTTATGTTTAAAAATAAGTATCTACTTCACCATCTCATCACCATGTCTCTCTCCACCATTATCACCCCTACATTCATCCAATAAAGTCAGTTTCAAAAAAAAAACAAATTACAGTTTTAGAAAAGATAAAATAAATAAATAAATAAATTATAAAATAAATAAAATAAATAAAAATAAATATATATATATATATATATATAATATTATATATTATATATATATATAATATTATATATATATAAGAGGATAAAGATAGAGGACAGGGGGACAACACCTGAAGGCTATACCTCTCATTCACCAATCCCTAGACCCCTTCTCTACCCATGGCAACCATCCTCATGCTTAGGAAGTGCAGAAATGATTAAAATTTTTTGAGGCAAAGGCAGCTACAGGACATCCTATAGGAAATCCTGTAGCAGCCTATCCCACAAAACAAAAAAATCACAGGTTGCAATTAGATTTATCATGGAGATCCAGGGGTCAAAGAAGCTCCTCCAAAGCTTAGTAGTAGCAGTAGGATCATTAGAATCACCATCCAATACCTGCCCATCAAAGAAAAAAATCAAAGGAGGACGATAAAAAAGATAAAAAACACATGCATCAAATACACAACAAGGACTTCACTCTCCAACAAATAACATTAAGGCATCATTACCACGGGTATGTTATCTCGCTTCCACTCTCTCGTTAGCATAATATGATCAAACATGTAGAGTTGTGAATGAGTTAGTTTTATAAGAAAAAGGTGGTGAGTTAACTTGGCCACCTTCGGTTAGTCAACGAGGAGAATACAGTTAGTTCATGACACATGCAGTAGTAGTCAAGTCACGAGAAAGGAGATATGAGTCGAAAGTGGTTGAGCTATGGATGCTTGAAGTGGGAGTTGATTACGAGGTAAGGAGAATGATGATGTGGTAATGGGATCAAGAGTTCAAAAGTGGATACTCGTACCAGGGTTTCCAGCACACCATCCCACTCAAATCACCCATACGAGGAAATAAAATGTTGATTCCTATGCATAGAGGCATTCACAATCTCAAGGATACACCAAAGAAAAGTTGCTCTCAACCCCTGAATCAGTCTACAAGAAAGACAATGAGCATTTGTTTCCAGTGTAAGAGCACCTACAAGATCCTACAGGAAAACCTACAAGGTCCTACAGGAGATCCTACAAGATACAAAACAGTCACCTATAGGATTGGCAGTGAGCATTTTTAAAGGGAAAACCGAAAGGTTGGCTTTGTCAGGCAGTGACAAGGAGGTAGGAGCTATATCTTCCCACCTTTTCCAAGTAAAAAAAATATATAGAAAATCCTTCTATTTTGTTGAAAATATTGTAGTCGAGGGGAATTATACACTGAATTTTCATTTACAATTGCTCATCCATTAGAATTTGGTATCAAACATATACAACCCTCCACATCCATCAGATAAAAATGACAGTGGGATTTAACAAGAGGGAACCCACAAACACAATGTGAATTCATCATCACCCTCCTGTACTAGAGATATTCACAAGGCACAATTGGATGGGTTTCTTTGAAAAATTGAGGGGATATGATGATGAAGTGGCTAGAGACTTTGCTCTCTTCCTCATACCATTGACTAGGACCCATGCCACTATTGTAGTGAAAGCCCTCTTTGTAGAACTTTCCCCTAAAATCATAGGCAGAATCACCACACTTCCTTTAGGGTTTCCTTGGAGAAAGTAAGATAAGGGTAGCAACCAAATTGCAAAGAATAAATTATTTTTGGAAGGAGAGGAGGTGATGGAAGACAAAAATCGGATCAAAAGAGCAAGCATGCCACATTCTTGGAATGAAATTAGCTACCACCTCATTAAGTATATATCATGTGAAGGTAGGTACAGTGTGGTATATGGGTACCATTTTAGGCTTCTCCAAGAGCTGAGGTTTGGAGAAGACATACCTCCCTCAAAATAGGCTAAGCATATCCTACTTTCTTCTTCAATCAATAATAGGTATGAGCATTAAGGTGCAGGGAGGAAACCATCAATAGCTATCCCATCATGGGTTAACTAGACTTATCATAGAAGATGCCCTCCAAAACCTAAGACTCCCTATCACATGGGAAACTTTTAGAGACATGCAGGTAGAGGAAGACATAAAAGCCCTTGAATATGAAAAAAGCCCCACTGCCAGTGAAACGGATGAAGAAGAAACAAAGAGGGATGAAGAGGAAATAGAGGAGGAAGAAAAGGAAGAAAAGGAGAGGGAAAGTGGTGAAGAGATAGAAGAAGATGCAAAGGAAGAAACTGATGAACAGAGTGAGGAACTAGAGGGAGAAGAAGAGGAAAAAGACAAGAGTGAGAAGGAGAATGGAAAAGGGGAGACAGAAGACAAGAAAGAAAAACTATCTACAATTCAAGGCAAAGAAGGGGAGGACTCACCTAGGGTATCTCCAGAACCCACTGAAAAAGAGGCAGCAACTTCCCTTACTTCCCTAAGTACCCCTATCAAGAAAAAAGGGAAGAGACAAAGACAAACTCCATTGTACTTTAGGACAAGATAAAGTACAAGGATCAAGCAAGGAAAACCTCAAATACCCAAAAAGGTTCCTATTATCATTGAAGACTCACCAAAATAGTAGGAAAAGATAGCTCCTCTTGTGAAAAATCAAGGGGGAGGATCATCAGGACAAGCCTCTCCCAAGTCTCCTATCACTTATGTTAGGAGGTCTGTCACTAGATCTGCATCATCCAAAGGAAAATGTGTCATATTGGAGATAGAGAAGGACCTACAGGAAGCAGAGGCCATCCTACAAGAAACTCCTCTAAACCTACAAGAAACTCGGAAATCAGACAAAAAAGGGATCATGCTGCAAGAAACAAAGAAGGAAGATCTAGAACTAATGGAACCTAGTCCTCAGCCCAACCTTGACTCCTACTATAGGTTCATTGAAGGGTTTAGGGTCATTCCACAGAAATTTCCCATCCCTTATTCTTTGAGCTTGAGAAAGAAAGGGCAAGAACACATAGATGGATGAAAATTTCCAAATCTAAAGGAGTGGAGGACATAGATCACATGGAGGAGAAATTAAAGGAGATTGGTAGAAAACTGAGTAGCCTAAGGGACAGAGAGGCAATGATGAAAGCTCAGTGGGAGGTAAAGAATGCATGGTTAAGGGAACAACTACAAGAGAGAGAGAATCAATTGGCATCCATGGCTAGTCTATCCTTAGAGGCAATCCAATGTAGGATGCCAACAAAGTCCTATGAATTGTACCTTAAGGAACAATGGCTACAATTCCAAATAAAAACTTTAGCACATAGAGGCACTATGCCCTTCCAAGACTACAGAAATTCAGTGATCTCTGTGATCAAAGCACCTTGGAGGATAGAGCTAAAATGTCTGAGTTTTACCTCCACAACTTGGCCTTGACTGATCTGAATGTGTGGGATCCAAATTTAAAATTATGGGACTTACATTTGATGGCTTTGGCCTCGTGGATGAATCATGAGGAAGAAAGGGCTACATAAATGAAGAAATTACTGGCAAGAGAAGAAACAAAACTCCTCTTGATAAGAGTTGAGCAATCAAATCCAATGGCTATCATCAACACCCATGACTTGATTGAAAATGACCCTAAACTTTCACCTAGGTACCTTACTGCCCAAGAGAAAGATATCACACACTTTGAGGACATGTTTAGGCTGTTAGGGGATGACAACATGCAAGATTTCCAAAGGAGATGGAACACTTTGCGCTACAACTTGAAAATTAGAGAGTGCCATTCTCCTCAAAGAATGAGAGAGGCAATGAACAGAACACCCATGTACAAGTAAGCTCTCCAAAGACTCAAAGTCAATTGGATTGGCTTGAGACTCAGTTCACCATTCCTCTTAGGAATGCTGGAAGGAAGGAAGGAAGAGGGAGAAAGAAAGAAGTAGGAGGAGATAGAAAGGAATGTAGGATTCTATGCACATGAAGAGGAAACTACAACAGAATCATGGGATGTCATGGATGCCACTAAAGCAATGAAAGACATGAATATAGATTGAGTTGCTCAGAGGATGAGCAACACTTTTAGTAGGGGGGTGATGATGAGCCTCATCATTGGGTAACTTTATGGACCTTAATACACCTCCTAGCTTATTCAAATAAACTCTTCTCATAATTTCTTACATATTTTGATTATATTTTGCTTAATGAGATGAGTCAAAGTGAGATATTATGCCTAGTGGATCTAATGTGCTTGATTGCGGGTTTTAAGAGAAAATCATGGAAATTGTGGCTAATTAAGGGGTGAAACTCGAATGAGACAAGGAGGAGATATTGTAGGAGATATATCCACCTCATTTAATCCTCACTCATTCGAATATTCCTCCATCAAATCACACTAGATCAGAGTTACAAGAAGCCAAGTCATGAAGATCAAAAGGTAGTCACGCCAATGACAATAAAAGAGCCAATTCATCTTGAGTCTGGGAGCCGAGCCTCCCTAGATTTAAGGAAGCCATTGGAGACTTCAATTGTATAAATAAGGAGGCCTAGAGCCTCATTAGGATTCAAAGTTTTGATGTAAAAACACTAGGCATTTTTGAGTTCAAGAATTGTGGAAGACATTGTTATGTAATTTTTTGATTTGATAATGAGAATGAGAATTTCCTTGATCCAGCACTAAATTGACTTAGAGGGATGAAGCTCTTAGGTTAGGGCCCAACCATAGAAAAGAAGGCTCCTCTTATTGTATTTGTATGATTATTTGATTTCATAGATTAATGGTTGAATTGCCTTTAGCATTATTTCATTACAAGTAGTTGTGGTTTTGATTAGTTTGCTTCCATTAGTGCATTGCTTCAGCATTAGCTTAAGAATATAAAAGCATATCAAAAAGCTGTTAGTAGGTGTATTTGGCCTCACTCCTCCCTTTAGGGACCATGGTTTGAGGAAAGAACTCCTATGCAGCCCCAAAAAGATAGAATTCTGATTTCTCATGGAATTTATGGTTTTCTGTTACTTACACCAGCATTTTACTAGTTTTCAATAATAGGATTTAAATGTCACTTTTGCTATCTTCAGTATTAAATTAGATCTCATCAAGGCTTCATATTACCCTGCAAGTTTTCCCATGCATGAAATAGGTAGCTAGCTCATGAAATTTTGTTTTCCCTAGTTAATTGAAAAGATTCTTGTTTACATGATTTATGGATAAGTATGAATGATTGATGCAGTGTAGGAGTTTCAATAGTACAGAGAGATTTCATGATCAGAAACCCCATCCTAACTTCAACCATCCATGGTTATCACTTTCTTTCACTAGATCCCTCACTGAATTCATCATTCCACAATAACACTTCTCCAAGCTTGGTGAGCAAATCCAACCATCTCACAACTCTAGTTTTGATCTATGAAGGAGTCCTAGGCGGTCCCTTGCCTCATTTTATCTACCATACATCTTCCCTAAGCGTTACATCACCTTCCAAATCCCTCCTATTTCTCTCAGCTATATCTTGTAGGAATAGAGGACATCCTGTAGGAATACAAGACATCCTGTAGGAATACAGGACATCCTATAGGACACATTAGGACATCCTATAGGTTGACCTATTGTGGCCTGTTTTGAGGGCAAATTGTGGAAAAGGCCTCTAGGAAGCTAGAAAAGGACCCCTACTTGCCTCCCAATCCATCTGACCATCCACAATGATCCTTAATCCACCTGCCACATCGCCAAAAGAAGTTATCTTTCACACTTTCACACAAAAAAGACAAAAAGGTAAAGAAGTAATTTTGTTCATTTACATGCGCAACAGTAGAATGTTTGATGTTTCAAATTTCATGTCTAGGACAATAGGATTTCACATATGATAATTTAGCATTCTCTTGAAGCGAATCCTCTTAGCAGTTAGATTAAATGAATGATGTGTTCAAGCATTTGGTTTTTAGTCTTTTCCTTACTAAGGTAGACAAGATTTATTTTAGTGTAGATTTCCCTTTTCCTCATTGGTAGTCAAGCTTCTTCTGAATCAATAAAAGTTTGGTTTGAAAAACCTTAGTGGTCTATTTCCAACTTAACAGTGACAAAGAGAGGACCCATCACATTTACTTGTGTGTACATCACTATCACCTCCAAGTTTGTACCAACCCCGGGGTGATAAAGTAAAGTTGGTAGCCCAAGGAGTTGCAACATTCTTGCTGCAATATTGGTGCTCATCATCTAGTAGTCCTTCACTCTCTCCTAACTAAAACCTTGAAAGATGGTATGTTCCCACATTTAACCTTCCTTGTTTGATAAAAACTTCAAATGTGAACTCTTGGAACAGTAATAACCATCTACATATGCTTCCTTCAAGGACTGGCTTGTTTACCAGATACTTCAAAGTCGAATGGTTCGTGAAGAACTTGAGTGATCATCCCAATAGATAATGATTGAACTTTTGTAAGGAGTAGACCATGGTCAATGCTTCTATTTCTATTGTAGTGTAATTCTTCTCTGTTGTTGAAAACTTCCTACTGGTGAAGTAGATTGCGCAGTCTAGGTTCCGTTATCTGGTTTGTGCTAGTACTGCTCCTAGTGTAATCCATGATGCGTCAATGTGTACATGGAACTATTTATTCCAGTATAGATATACCTGGATGGGAGAACTCACAAACTTTTTCTTTAGTTTGTTCAACGCTACTTGATAGGCCTCCATCCACTTGAAGGCTTCCTTATTCTTTAGTAGTCTCTCCATGGGAGCAATAATCGATGTGAAGTTGTGGATGAATTAGTGTCAATATCCTGTGTGGCCCAGTGATGATCACAATTGCTTCACATTATTCATTGGATCCATATTTATTATTGCCACAAATTTTGTGGGACCTACACAAAAGCCATCTTTGCAAATGATATGGCCAAACAATGTTCTGAATGGAACTACAAAGATGCATTTCTTCAAGTTTAAAGAGATTTGCAGCTGTCTACACTACTCAAACATCACTTAGAGGAGGTTGGTATGTTTCTTTAGCAAGATGTAAACTTTCCAAATGTGCATGTATACTTCCAAGAATCGATGGATGTAATATCAGAAGGCAACTATGACAATCTGGGAGAAGACAACAGGTGCATTCTTTAGACTGAATGGCATGACATAATATGTGTAAGATCCCCACTCTATGGTGAATGTTGTTTTCTTCTTATCTTATCCGCTATGTGAATTTGATGATATCCTGAGAATCCATCGGTGAAAGAGTAGGCTTCATTCCCCGCAATTTTATCTAGGACTTCATCACTAAAGGGCATTGGAAATAGGTCATGTACACACACTTTGTTTAAGCTCCTATAATCTATGCAAACCCTGATTTCCGTGGCATCCTTATTATTTTGTATAACAATTGGAATAATCCATTCTGCTTCATCCATTGGGAATATAAGTCCTTCTAACATCTTTTCGATCCCTTTCTTGACGTTCTCTTTTACCCTTTGGTTGAGCCTGTATGGTCTATGATTTACTAGTTGTGCGTTTGGCTTCAACACAATCTTGATTTCCCCAAAGTCCCTTTTTATTCCTTTTAATTCAACAACAGAGGCTGGGAATAATTGTTATATAGGAAAATTACCTCCTGATAATTGATGATTGAAGCAATGACCAAGTTCACAAGCCTTGTTTCCAAGTTAACATTATCTATACACTAGAAACATGCTTTATAAAGCTTCTCAGCAAGCCTAAGGGAGCATTAGTGACCCAAGTAACTCTACTTGTTACCTCGGGAGCAGCGTTAGTAAACCCTAATGAGGATCTAAGGGTCAAAGGAGTAGATTGACTAAGAAATATCCCTATATTCTCTCCTAAATCAACTCAGAAAAGCAAGGAAACATCCAAGTTCGACCTATTTGGGGGATTACTAATCCTAATGGAGTATGCAAATGGGAAAGAGCTTAAAAGAATGGCAACATAATTGCTTTTACCTAAATGAACTCATGGAGAAACTTGGCAAAACCAACCTCACATGTTGCATAAGCAGAGTTAGGGCTATTGTGGAAGGGGTCAGATCATTTGAAAGGATAGCTTACTTGATTGTCGAGTAGAGTCTTCGAATTAAGAATAAGAAGTTGGTAAGAAGGGAGATAGAGAGAGGAGATGGAGGGATAAAGGAAGGCTAATGAAACCAATGGTTGTAATCACTCTTTCGACATTAATATAGAATTGCAGTCGTACTATCTACTCCATGGTGTTGGTACTATAATTCATTTATATGTTTATTCAATGTCTTTTAGCATGAGTACCTTATGTGAAACTAGATGTCTTTTGTATATTCATGCATTGATTATCAAGGTTGTATGTTGTGATTACGCTTGTCTTTTTTATGTGCAGGACTTGATCTGGAGCTAGCTTAGGGGACTTCTGCCTAGCTGCATTGTGCTCTCCAAAAACTCTACATGAAGACTCGAGATAATGAATCCATCTTGCTTTGATAGTTAGTTATTGAATATGGACATGCATGTATATTTGAGACAGCTGCAAATAATATTATAGTCTACCAAGGGTCCCGAGAAGACCCTTGAGGGTTCCTTCATTCTCCATACACTGTACATTAATCCCTATAGAAGAATTGGGGACTCCGTTAGGGACTACACTTTAGTTTCTAGTTTTCCTAGAAAGTTCCTAGATCTCTCCTTCTTCCTGACCTTCCTATACTACATTCCTTTTCTGACCACTCAGGACCTTGCAGCATTCTTTTTTCATTTCTCAACCATGGATATGATCCCCACAACCATTTTTTGAAGTGTTTTCCCTCACTAACGCAGGTTACCTGTGTAAATAGATCTTTATAAAGCACTGTAGCTTAAAAAATGGAGTGTTAGTTCCACCAATAACTCTCTGTGGCCTCTAGCACAGAGCGTTAGTCACCCATTTTTTGATAAACAACAGTGTTTGTGACCTCAAAGGGTTGGGAAACTTGCTTCTAGACTGATAAGGGATCTATAGTTGTGTTTTTTTTTACTGATATGTGTCTTGAACACAGTATTTTCTTAAGAAAATAACTTTCCTTCTTAAAGTTTTTATTTTCATAAAAGAAAATATCAAAAGATTTTATTGTTTTCTACTTAGTTTGTTAGTTCTGCATTATTTTGTTTCAATAGTTGTTAGTGAGCATTGAAAAGTTCTGTCGATTATGCAAGTGTTTTATTGAGCAAGATGCGTGGAATGAATATTGATGTATGAATGACTCTCCCTTTGTAGAAGCAGCTTATTCATCGAAATTGAAAATTTACAACCATTTTTTTTGCATGATTTGAGTCATAGTCCCATAAAATCTCATACATCAACACCCCTACAGAAGACTCTAACAAAGTACACTTAAAATCTAGCTAAAATCAATCACCAACGCTTTCTAGAGTAAACATACATTAGTTTAGGCTAGGATCTTGGGTTAGGCAGTGTGAGTAAACTACCCAAGATCATACACCAAAACTAGTGTCATTAAAGAGAGAAATCCTTCTTCACTCATACTACCGGGACCACTCTAGTAAAAGAAGAGCTAAATACGAGACAACATCAGATTTTAAGTGAAGGTAGCCCACCTTTGCTTGCATCTTCTTTGGGTATCCTATGTATTGGGGATCCCTCCAGGGATATCGGAGCTAAGTCAAGGACTTAGGTATCCTGCCCACACAACGTACTATTTGTGACTATGTCCCCACTGGTAGTGCCTGTGATCTGAGGTATCCTTAGTGCCCATACTTTTAGGGACTAACACTAGGTGACTAGGGCGAGCTACCTTGGTACCTAACATAGGCGGACCTACTCTGTGTTTAGTTTTTGGGGGGTGCTCATCTTCATGAGATTACTCGACCCCTCAATTTGAGGTTCAGGCGAAGCTCTAGAGTAACCATAATTGTACATTTGGCCAGCTCTCTCTGTCATTCATTGTGATACTGGGTTTCATCTCCAGTCAACAGTGCTTATCAAACAGGGTCATTTCCCTCTATTTGTTGACTGATTCACTTAGTGTATTTTTTATTTTTTAGGTGCTAGAGTGTTATCATTGAGACTTTAATAAACATCACTGTAAAATTTATTGATAAAAATTATCGGCAACCGTGGCTACATCCAGCCCTTGTCATCAATCTAGATGATTGTTAGGAATTCCCCCACTCACTGTGGAGGATCCGTCGAACTCCAATGAACCAGATTCCTTGTCTTTGGGAAATCATTCTCTGAGATCTCACACAGAATCAGTTTGGACATTTGACGATTCAAGCTTACTGGAGGATTTCTCTACTGAAGGATTTCTTCCTCCATACAACCCTCTGATCACAAATCCGTTGGGTCCACTCAGTTCCTATTGCATCTATACCTCTATGTCTTAAGTTGGAACACTTCCACCCATCCCGTTGACGACTAATGGGTTGTGGGACTTTTTGGACACTTTTGGTCCCCCACCACTTCCCTAGTTGACAATCAGTACCACACCTTTGATGGCGAATCGTGCTATCCCATTTTTCCCTGGTTCAACCCCTATGATGACACCCTCTATGAGTGGAAGCCATTCAATTCTCGGTTTTGCCCCTTTAGTCTCAAACCCTGTACCTTCGACAAGTGCTACATATAGCGCTCCTTATAACACTCAATATAGCACAGTTAGTGTGGGTCCCTTCAACCAACAATATGGTTGGCATCCATTGTATAGTTCTAACCCCCAGATTCAAGTATCTAGGGGCACTCCCAATATGCATATACCAGCCAGGAACATAACAGTTCCTCCTCTGTTTTCAGGCATGCATGGTCATTCACTGATTGACATGAACACTCCTTATGCTAGTCAAGGACTTATGGTTAGTTTTTTGGTGAGCAAGAATCCTCAAGGAGGTCCCAATCAATCCATGGGGGAAAATACTCAGAACCTCAAATGAGTCAAGGAGGCACTGCTTATCCTAGGGGCACTTCTATACCCTAGCCTAACAATCCCTATGGAAATCCACATTACAATACCATACCCCAAAGCACCTACTATACCACGCAAACTGTTTATAATATTGGGAATACATGATGGGAGGACCGCAAGGATCCTCAAGTCATATGTCATCACTTTGGTCCAATTCCTTGGAATCACACACTCTGCCTTTCTTGGCAGTGCTTGATATCCCTGACTTGTACAAACTTACAAATGACCCCATCTATCATAACTTACTCTGGCCACCAATCCCGCATAAAATACCAACCGACATCCCTAAGTTCGACGGGAAACAAGGGGAGGATCTGGGTACACATATCATCACCTATCATCTATGGAGTGTTTCTAACTCAATGGTGGATGATAGTATCTAGTTACGTCTTTTCCCCGAACCCTTATTGGCAACGCAGCCAAGTGATACATTGAGTTACCATGTGCGCTAGTCAATACCTTTGATGCGCTAGTGATGGAATTCTTAAAGCACTTCCAGTTACCCATCCGCTATGAAAATGGGATGGAACTCCTCACTTCATTACGTCAGGACACAACAACCCACATCTATGATCATATACATGAATGGAGATGTAGGCAGAGGTTAGTCAAAGCTCCCCTCCCAGACTATCTCCTAGCGGACTGGTCTTGCAAGTCTCTACTCCCCCAAATTGCTACAGATGTCGCCTTAGGTAGTGTGGTCACAAAATACTAATCCATACGTCGTGCCCAGCACTTAGATCTGATATATTCATAGCCTCACACTTTATACAACATAATTCCCAATGCCCCTCACAACTCCAATGCTCTCGCTACTTAGCATCCCGGAGCACACACCGATGGGATTATCGGTGCAACCTCTGGGGTTGTTGTAAAACAACTTAGCAATCACATTGCCAAGATGTTAGTGGACCCCTCTACCAAATCGGCTTCTCTTCCTACCACCACGATCAACTCTATGCATTATATAAAAAACCCGGTGGTAAGAATAAGAAGAATAAGAAAAAGACCGCTCCTTCTGAAGAGAAGTTAACAAATAAGTCTAGGTCCAAACAGAAGGCAGTTGTGCCCTCTAACGATGGAAAGGATAAACCTACCCGATTCCCTTGCAAAATATATGCGCAAGACCACATGACATATCTATGTCTACGTCTTCAGGAATGCACATATTTCATTACTAAAAAGGACATAGAAGGACCCTTGTTGTCCTAAATTATCCTTTCACTACTCAGCTGCAGCAACACCTCATTGCAGACCAACCCCCGCAAGGGGGAAATGGTGGTTTACGTCATCCTTCAACTGGTGAAGGATCATCTATTGTTTACACCTTTGAAATGGTAGATCTAAAAACCAGAGTCAAATCTTATGGAACTCCACTCACTCATGTAGAGGAATCGTCTTCAAGTCAAAACCCACCGCTGCCTAACGATCTTCATATTGAAAGGGTGGTTGTTGACCTTATGATTCACCCCCTAAAGGGGCACTTCAATGCACAACACACAATACATCTGCACGTGCTTCCCAAAACTACAAAATTGTAGAAGACTTGGTGCAACTGTGATCGACTATGTCAGCGCTTGAACTATTAAAAACATGTCGAGCACAAAGGAAAAATCTTCTTACGGCCATTGGTGCTATCGACCCACATGATTTATGCTTGTAATTTTCGACATGGAAAAATGTAAACCTTCCCTTTCCGACCAACTTGCATTTCAGGTGCAAATCTTTTCGAAAGGTAAAGGAATACATAGAACTGTCATTAATGAAGGTGCTTCTACCTGCGCAATGTTGGCCTCATGTTGGCTCACTTTGGGTTCTCCAACCCTATCCCTACCTTCGAATTCTATTAAAGGTTTCGATGGCCACACTTTCATCCCAAAAGGTTACCTAGCTAGCTACCCCATCATCTTGAGTGGGAAAATGGTAATGGTGGATATCGAAGTCATGGATCATAAACTCGACTATAATCTACTTTTGGGCCGCAATTGGACTTATTCCATGAATGCCATTGTGTCTTCAGTCTTCTGTATCATCCTATTTCCCTTGGATGGAAAGAAAATCACAGAGGATTAGTTGTCCTTTTGCACCCCAAATTACTCCCCGGTACCTAGCGGTTCTATACCCTTAGTGGGTGGTGTACCTGACTCTTACGTCAGTATCAGTATTGGTCTATTGAAGGGCTCTTCCCTGATGGATTTTTTCCCTCTTCCACCGCCCACAGTTCCATAGACAATCTCTATGGTTTCATCCATTCCTCACGAACCAACCAATCCTTGGATCCTCACGGCCCCTTCAGACATTGACACTTATAGAGAAAAAATGTTGTTGTCACCAACTGAATTGGCCTACCAAGCCATTCAATCTACATATGAGTCTCTAGTCACTTTGGTCGTGGCTAACAGTGCCACTACCCCTCCCATAACTTCTCCTTCTTTCGATCCCCTCAATATAGTCCTACCTACAGATGAATCTATTAGAGAGATCATGATTTTAGAAGAGTAACCTTATGAGGACTCGCACCATCATGTTTCAATATCTAATTCAAACATGATGCCTCTTCAAATCCTGTCATTTGATGCACTTGAAATCGTTTCCTCACCTTATACGACTATCCAAGCATTGGACTCAGAGGGAAACATGGGAAATATTTCAAAGACATTGCTCATCAATATTTCAGTCAATAAAAGAATCATGGAAAACATATATATTGGAGCCAATTGCAATCTAAAGGAAATTGCGAGCTTCACCTACCCTTTCAAGGACTCCTGCGATGTTTTCCCTTGGTGTTATGAGGAAATACATGGCATGGATCCTTCTATTGTCAAGCATGAGATCAAGAAGTGTCGATCATTATTTTTATGGTATTTTTCTTGCTTGTTAATCCAAAAAAACCTCAAGTCTCATTCTTTGGGCTCATTAAACTACCATGAAGAAGGTCGAGCACTCTTTTTATGGTATTTTTATTACTCGTTAATCCAAAAAACCTCGAGTCTAATTCTTTGGGCTTGTTAAACTACTACAAAGAAGATATGAGCATCTTCCTTTATAGGATGTTTTCTTTCTCTAAAACCTGAAAAAATCCCTAAGTTTTTCATCATTGGGCTTATTAAACACATACGACGACTGTCCGAGCAACTCTTTTTTGCTCTTTTTCTAGCTCATTAAACTGAAAAAGATCATTTGAGCATTCTTTTTTGGGACCTTTTTCTTGCTCATAAAACTGAAAAAAACTTGATATTTTTCTCCAGGCTCATTTAAAACTTATGAAGATGATCCGAACATTCTTTTAGGTACTTTTCTCACTTGTTAAACTAGAAAATCCTGAGTTTTTGTCACTGGGCTCGTTAAAAATCTACGGTAACAACAAGAGAACTTGCTTTTTTGGGACCATTTCTCGCTCTTAAATAAAAAAATCCCTCAGTTATTCCCTTCTTTGGGCTCGTTACATATACGAAGAAGGAATGAGAAGTTATTTTACCTCTTTTTCCTTTCTCACTAAATTGAAAATAATACTTTGAGTTTTCTTTATTGACTCGTTAAGATTCGATGAAGGTAATGAGTTTGTTGTCGTGTGACTCATTGAAAATTCACGATGAATATTGAGTTTAGTCCATTTCTGTGTACTTATAACATAATGAGGTCAACGTCTATTGAGCATAGGTTTCTCTTTATCCGGTCTCAGTAGATTAACTCACGGAAAAGTAACCGATCCAAGTACACTATTAAACCTTTGTCGCACCCAGTTAACAGCTATGAGAAAGGGATCACCATGGAGTCATTCTTTATGATCTTTTCAGACTCTCTAAATATGAAAAGACCACTGAGTTATCTCATTTGGAATCATTAAATTACACAGATGTGAAGTAGAGTCACTCTTCTTATGATCCTTTTTAGACTCTTAAAACATGAAAAGATCGACGATTTTGCATGTCTAGACTCATTAAACTAATCAGATAGGGCATAGAGTTTCTCTTTTTTCGATCCTTTCCAAACTCTTAAAATATTAGAAGATCGATGAGTTTACCCATCTGGACTCACTAAACTAATCAAATGGGGAATGTGGACAATACAACTTTGTTCAGTATTTGAAAGAGTTTTTTGGCAATAGTCGTTCCCTTGAACATGGCACTCCCTAAGATAAACCTACCTTGTGACGACCTCTCAATATGAATCTTACCAGCCTATGAGTTTAGCCTATATACCCTGATGTTCTTGCATCTTTATATCCTAACACTCTTTGGTGTTCATGAGTCTAGTGCTGCATGGTTAAAACCATTGTCATGCCTTCTATTGTAAGGGAAAAACTTTTTTCTTTTGTTTCCTCCATCAAACCATGAAGCATATCCTTTCATCATGCCCTCTGTTGTTTTGACCCAATTCTCAAATATTCCTCAAAAAACAAATCATTCTTGTCCCAATTCGTGTCGATTGATGTAGGACACATTATTGCCTACGTTTCAACAGGTCTCTTCCTATCAACATCAACACTCTATCTAGGAGAAAGACCCAGAAACACTTCAGTACCTTGGTACTTGAAAACATCATTTGCAAGTCACCTTGTGTTTGATCAAGGGTTCTCATTATTGGCTCCTGGTTAAATGATTATTTGGGTGTTCGATGACAAAAACAATTTTCACACTCGCTAGAATGTACTGTGCATCTTGGAGACCATCACCATTATTCGTGGCCTTCCTTGCATCTATTAACGGTATCCATTATTGACTGGTAATCATACGATTTCATGCATGTTCGACATCAACGTATATATTAACATGTATCGGTCTATGTTGTTTGGTGAAGTAGAAATCAAGACCTTGGGTAGAGGCTTGCATCACTCACCCTTGTTTCCTCTCCCAGGTTGCTTATATTATTTTTTGGAGACAGCTCATCAGAATGATCCTATTATGACACTCGTTTCACATTGTGCTTATTGGTGGCCAACATCGTCATATCTATTTTATGAGAAACTCACTCTGACATAGCTGCTGAGCATGGTAATACCCTACTCAAGACATGATTTTAGTTGTTATATATATATATATATATGTGTGTGTGTGTGTGTGTGTGTGTGTGTGTGTTGTATTAGATTTCCTGTGTCGCTCGAAGCTCCGATCCTCTCTCTATTTTTGTCAATAAGGAACATAACAGTTAAGTATAAAATGTTTCATCCATTGTCGCAACCTTTGATCTCACACTTTAGGGACATCTGTTATATAGGAAAATGACCTCCTCATAAGTTCAGAGGGCAAAGACATGATGATTGAAGCAATAACCAAGCTCACAAGCCTTGTTTCCAAGCTAATGTTGTCTATACACTAGCAACGTGCTTTATAAAGATTCTCAGCAAGCCTAAGGGAGCATTAGTGACCCAAGTAACTCTACTTGTTACCTCAGGAGTAGTGCTAGTAAACCCTAGTGAGGATCTAAGGGTCAAAGGAATGGATTGACTAAGAAATATCTCTATATTCTCTCCTAAATCAACTCAGAAAAGAAAGGAAACATCCAAGTTCAACCTATTTGGGGGATTACTAATCCTAATGGAGTATGAAAATAGGAAAGAGCTCAAAATAATGGCAACATCATTGCTTTTACCTAAAGAAACTCATGGATAAACTTGGCAACCCTAACCTCACATGCTACATAAGCAGAGCTAGGGCTATTGTGAAAGGGGTAAGATCATTTGAAAGGATAGCTTACTTGATTGTCGAGTAGAGTCTCAGACTTAAGCATAAGAAGTTGGTAAGAAGGGAGAGAGATAGAGGAGCTGGAGGGGTAAGGGAAGGCTGATGCAACCGATGGTTGTAATCACTCTTTCGACATTAATACAGAACTACAAATGTATTGTCCACTCTATGCTGTTGGTACTATAATTCATTTATATGTTTACTCAATGTCTTTTAGCATGAGTAGCTTAGTTATTTGCAACTATATGTCTTTTGTATATTCATGCATTTATTATCAAGGTTTTATGTTGTGATTATGCCAATCTTTTCTATGTGCAAGACTTGATCTGGAACCGTCTTAGGGGACTTTTGCCTAGCTGCATTTTGCTGTCCACCAACTCTACACAAAGACACAAGGTAATGAATCCATATTGCTTTGACAGTTAGTTATTGAATATGGACATGCATGTATCTTTGTGATAGCTGCAGATAATCTTACAGTCTGCCAAGGGTCTCCGGAAGACCCTTGAGGGTTCCTTTATTTTCCATACACCGTGCATTAATTCCTATAGCAATAAGTCTTCATACTCGCACAAAAAATAAAAATTTTCCTTATTTGTTTTCTCGTCCCAATAATCCTCGATGGATTCCATCTTAGGTTTATCTTCTGACCCAATGTTTTTCTTCTACAACTTTACTAGGAGCAAATGGTGGGTTTCCATTGAAGGTCCTTCTTGAATATCTCATTCTCCTTCAGTTTCTTTAAATGTCAGGTGTCTGAGATCATCCAAATCATCCTCTAGATCCGCATTAACGTTTCTAAAGGAAATGAATTCTAGATACCCTGCTTCGTAGAAATATTATAGAAACATCTCATGAATGCACCCTTTCCATAACTATCATGGAGTAAATAGGATTCTTTTAATGGCGTACATGGTTTCAATCATTCATCGATCATTATCTTTGAACGAGAAATTGATGCTGAATTGTTTGACCCTAACATCCCATTCTCTGGTTTTTCTTCGGAGTTCCTCCTATATATGCCATGCTTGGGGAATTGTACCCAAGGTATGTATGAACATGTGTACCCAAAATTACTTTAGGACTCGCTCTTTTCTCCATCTTGCTGTGAATTTCTCTAGATGTTTCTCGAGATCGGAGTTCCCCCTATACTTCACCATCTCCTGCAAGTGGTCTCCTGCGTGTCTAAACCTTTCCCTCATGGCCTACATGATTTTCTCCTAGTCACACAGGGTGTTATGATGTGCTCCCCACCATCTTGTTGGGGTGGTTTGCAATGTAATATCCAATAATGGGATCTTGTGGCTCTCCCTTATAGTTCTATTAACCTTATTTAGAAAAGCATCTACTAATTCTATGCCATGAAAGGATGGGTAATTACTTACCTTTGTCCCATTCCAGTTTACTCGACATATCTTGGCACGACATCTGGTATCAACCTCGTATCCTCCCTGTTGTCAAGCATCCCAAGCAGATTCTGAGTCAACTTCTGAACTTTGTATGCTGCTCCAATTGACCTATCCTCCTACTGTGGGATTGGTGTAGTCTTATCTTTTTCCTGTAGTTAGCATATACAACTAATATACGATTCTAGGTTCATCTCAATCATCTACAAGTTTGGTGAACCTTGGTCCCTGATACATATCTAGTGGTTGTATTACCCATATCCCTTATACTTCAAAAATCATCAACTCCTTTTTTAGATCAATTATGGAATAGTTCTCATATTCCCAGTTGATACCAAGAAGTGCTAGGTAAGGGTCCTTGCCACCCATTGTTGGGATGGGGTCCCCTAGGTCAGTTTCGGGTTAGTTAACCCAAATTTTCTATACAGTTTTGTAAAAGATGTAAAGTCTCCGCAATATGTGGATGTAGAGTGCGTAGATGAATAAGAGTCAGAGGGGCTTATCACCTTGTTTTAAGTAAGCTTTTGAATCGGTTTTGAGATTCACCCATGCTCCACAGACCATGGCATTCTATGGAAATGTCTATAAATAGTTGAATCTTAGCAAGGCTTAGAAATAAGTAAGTTTTGATAGAGAATTGGGTTCATTGAAGAGTTTTGGGCAGGAGTTAGGGTAGGAAGTCTTTGCTTCTTGTGCTTAGGTAGAGAAGGGAAGGCTCCATAGCCGTGTGCATAGAGGCCTGGGTAGACTCCATAGCTGAGTCTGCAGACCCCTGTACCTGTGTGTGCAGTGTAGTTTGAGTATGTAATCAGTGAATTGAAGATCAATAAAGATAGTTTTCAAGAGACTTACTAAGTATTTCCATTTGTATCTATTTGTGTTATATGTTGTCGATGAATGACATGATTTATGAAATAATGATTGAATGCTATGCAAATTTATTGAATCTACCTTAATAATGTATGAAATGAATTATTAGCCACTTCCGCTATGTTTCGGATCATTTCTCTTATGTTTTATGACGAATAAAGTAGATCTACATGAACTCCAATCTAGGGTTACTTTTTGATGCACGTGATTAATGTATAAGTAGGTAAATCAAATTGTTAAGGGTCCACAAGGATTGATCATGGACCTTCGTGAATGTTTGGAGGCCACTTTAACTAAGTTGCAGTGATGTGCCCTAGAAGTTTATCGATCTCTGTGGAGGCAGATCCAAGGCACTGGAAGACATCACACTAGTATCTAGATGTAGAAACTTGGTTCTTGCATCCCCCCATACTGCTTTGGCTGAGATTGCAGCCTGCGGTATGTGGGTTGTTAGTGAAAGGGCTAGTAGTGTAGGGTTGTGTTGCTTGGCACAACTAACTCTAAACTTGGGTCAGGACCCCCTAAGCCAACAAATGGTTCCATTGTCAGGACTGGGATCTACTTAAAAGAGATGTGTGGTGTTGCATCATTAGAACCCAACCAAGAAAGAAATTGAAAAATGGTTGGATCTAAAGGTTCACAAGTTCACAATGCAAGAAAACAAGAATCCATGCCTATCAAAGGAAGATTGGCTGACTAGATATCTGTATACAGAGATACACGAAATCTTATTCTGCACCTTCCCAATTGAACTGTACGAGTGGTTATCTAAATTTATAGATTGTCAAGGAAGGTGGAAGCTTGATAGTCCCATAGTTTGGACTCCAGAATTAGTGTGACAATTAGAAGCATCTAAAAAAACGATCGTGTGGCTTGTCGATCATTGGCTTGATCAAATTCTAGGAGGATTTGTTACAAAATTTGAAGTTGATACCTCAGTCAGCTATAGCAAAGAAGAGCAAATATTCTTCAAAGGACCACGAGGTAAGTATTTAAGATCATTGAATACTTGGATTAAAATGCTATTATCTGAAAAATGGGTAATTCCATTACCTTGATGTTCGGAGCTATGTGAAGTGGAAGATTCTTTAGAAATCACGTAGGATTAGGACCAGAGTATAGCCCATTGGTTGGAGCCCCCTCAAGCGATGACGAAGGGGTGGTGCAAACCACACCATGAAGTGTTGTTCAAATAATAACTCAAAGTATTCCCAGGAAAAATAATCCATCCACTCCACCTCCACCTCCACCTCCACCACATACACCTTCACCCACACCTCCACCTCCACCACCACCATTCAACATGGCGAATGCAATGAAGATGTTGATATTCAAGGGCATAGGAAGTGAAGATCCAGAGCAATTTTGGTCTATTGTGAATGATGTATGGGAAACACAGAAAGCCACCAATGATAATATAAATAAGTCTCAGTTGGTTACCTCCTTGTAGGATTGTGTGCTAACTTGGTACATTAAGTATTGTACTAACAATCCTCATGTATCATTAGTAGAAACTCAAATGACTTTGAACAAAGAGTTTAGTAAGCCCAAATCTGACTCATAGTTGGTGATTGAATTTAAAGAGATCATGATGAAGGCTGAGGAGATGGCTTAGGACTTTGATCAGAGGTTGAAGTGTTAGATCAAATAGACTAACATGCAGATATCAGATAGCCACCATCACAACTGGTTTATAGCATCTCTTTTGCCCCATTTAATCATTTCTCTATCACAATAGAAGATAGATACACAGGTGGAAGCCTTGGAGATTTTTATGAGCCTGCACACATCACTTATTCAGGACCCGAACCTAGGGGTGTAGCAGATCCTCTCACAATTAGCAAGCCTATACCTAGAATTACAGAGTTTGAACAAAGACAAGGAGACTAACCCTGGCATGCACACAAAATTTTGGTGTTTGAAGTGCAAGGACCACAGGCATGATAAGGATCATTTCTCCTATGAAGTTAGAAGCCCCAACAGGGCCAAGCATGGGGGCCACGCTATGGTGTGCCATTTTTTAAGTTACTTGGAAACATTTGACAGATAACTGCCACTTACTTCAAAAGTTTGTTCAAACACCTCAACGGTTGTTCTGTAATTTCTACAAATCAATGGGCTATGACGAGCACCACTGTCAAAGCTATGAGCTAATGATGAAAATAACCCTTACTTACCATATGCAAGTAGAAACTAGGCCTCCAGATCAAGGCGCTGGAGGAGTGCATAGTGGTTTTCAGGGCCGAGGAGGAAGACCTGGTAGAGGTCGCGGTCAGATTATTTGCTACAACTGCGGAGAGCCGGAGCACTTTACATGAGAGGGGAAGGTACCGCACAGCCTAGCACGAAAATGACTATTGGATTTACTATTCATGATGGGATGACCAAAAAGCGGTTAAGAGGAGCGGTGAGGTGGCAATTAAGGAAAAAACCTTTGAAGATCTACCACCAAACACCATTTATTATCAAAATTTGGGGGGAATGGTCGGATTTGAATTCAAATCCCCCTATAAATTTTGCATACCTGTCCAATAGAGAACACTTTGTGCTCTAAGACTTGTTGATGCATTTTGACATTTTTCGCATATGAGCCAAGCGTTCTAGGAGGAGTTCATGTCACGTCCCTCATTTATGGACTATTCTGTAGAAGAACATGAATTATTCATTGAGAAAATGACTTCCACTAACCTTGCTGAAGCCCTTAGTTTAGAAGAAAATATGTTCGATGTGCCAGGACTGGAAGTGTCTAGTATGGAGGATATGCTTATTGTGCCCATGACGCCAAGGTCGCCTAGGCAAAAACAAACTGTGGTTGAAGAAAAGCAACCTGCTATGAAAGAAAATCAACCAGTCACGAAGCAAAAACTGAAGAAGTCAGTGCTCATGCATGCATCACCGAGGAAGCATACATAGACACAACCCATGCAAAAAGGAGACAAGCAACCATAGAAAGTCATGAATTTAGAGGAAGAGGAGTACCAAGGAATTGAAGAAGTCGATGATGAGGGTGTTGAGCCCCTCCCTATGCTGCTTGATTACATCCCTCCACGGAAAGTAAAAATTAAGGTAACCAAGGACCCTGATTCAGGAAAATTTGGGATATCCACTCCCCTATTGCCAGAGTAGATCACATTTGAAGGCCCTAAGATTGTGCATATCACAATGTTGAAATTGAAGGCCCTAAGGCATTCAATGAACTCCACCATAAAGTGGACCAACCAGCTGAGTCACTCGAGGGTGAGTCACGATCTTTTTCCTGGGGGCTTGTTGGGATGGGGTCCCCTTAGTCAGTTTGGGGTTAGTTAACCCAAGTTTTGTATATAGTTTTGTAAAATATGTAAAGTCTCTTTGATATGTGAATTCAGAGTGTGAAGTTGAATAAGATTCAAAGGGGCTTATCTCCTTTTTTTAAGTAAAGTTTTGAGTCTTTTTAGAGATTCACCAATGGTCTGCAAACCATGGCATTGTATTGAAAAGTCTGTAAATAGTCGAATCTTAGCGAGGCTTAGAAGTAAGTAAGCTTTGATAGAGAAAGAACCAGTTTTGGGTAGGATCTAAGGCAGGAAGGCTCTACTTCTTGTGCTTAGGTAGAGAAGGGAAGGCTCCATAGCTGAGTGCATGGAGGCTTGGGCAAACTCCGCAACTGAGTGTGCGGGACCCCTGTAGTTGTGTGTACATGGTAGTTTGAGTCTGTAATCAATGAATTGAAGATCAATAAAGACAATTCTCTAGAGAATTACTGAGTATTTCAATTTCTATATGTTTATGTTATTTGTTGCCGATGAATGATATGTTTTATGAAATAATGATTGAATGCTACGAGAATTCATTGAATCTATCTTAATAATGTATGAAATGAATTCTTAGCCACTTGTATGAAGTTTCATATCATTTCTCTTATGTTTTATGACGAATAAAGTAGATCTACGTGAAATCCAATATAGGTTTACTTTTGGATGCACGTAAGTAATGTGTAAGTAGGTAAGTCGACTGTTAAGGGTCCGCAAGGACTGATCATGGATCTTCGCGAAGGTCTGAAGGCCACTTTAATTAAGTTGTAGTGATGCGCCCTAGAAGTTTATTGATCTACATGGAGGTAGATACAAGGTGCTGGAGAACCTCACACTAGTCTCTCGATGCAGAAACTTGGTTCTTGCATCCCCCCATACTACTTTGGGTGAGACTGCAACGTGCACTACATGGGTTGTTTCCAAAAAGGCTAGTAGTATAGAGTTTTTTTGTTTGGCACAACTAACTCTGAACCTAGGTTAGGACCCCCTAATCCAACACCCATTATATCTATTACTTCAAATTTGGCATCAATATTTACCCCTACTACATCTATTTCCACATCTTCTAGCCTTCGTATGGGTAAGATGTAGTACTAGTTTGCCATCCACAATTGAATTGGTGAATACTTCAGTTGTAACTTCCCCAACATTTCCCATGTTTTTATGGGCAAGATATTTACATCAGACCCTAGATCTACCATTTTATATTTAATCTGAAACCCTACAACTTGAGCATCAATCCAGAATTCCCTACTGGTCCTTTTCTTATTCCTTTGGATCCTCATCATATGTATTTTAGGTAGATTTTTTGATATTGCTTCTCTTCTCGCTTCTTCTTCTAACAATATTTCTTTTAGAATTCTACGCAATTCCCTTAGAATATGTTCATTATCAACAATTTATATGAATAGCCCAAACCATTCTTCAATTGGTTGAGAACTTGTAGCTATGTCTGAGTCTTTCTTCTTTTCCCTTTTAGCTTCTATTAGGTTATCAAATAGCTTGGCCACTTCCTGATAGTATTTCTTTTGTTCAGTGGGGTCGTATGACCACTTTGGGGATGCCACCCAAACAATTGAAGGCTAATTTACCACACCCCGATCATCCCCTATCTTCTCACCCCCTCTGGTAACTATGTTTATATTATTTATTGAGAGAGTGTTAGCAGTATGTGGCTCTATGTTGATCAAATTAGTTCCCCAATTTTCTCCTTTCTTTCAATCTTGCAATTAGCTTGGGGTAGTCTTTTGTGGCATGTGCATTGACCCCTCACTATGAGCACCAAGGCCTTCTTGGGAGTGGGAAGTATCTTGTGACATGTACCTCCTAATCGTGATTGTAGCACCTTACAGGTCCTCTACCCCTTGTTCTTCCTCCTCTCATACCGCCTCCCCATCCTCTAAAACAAGTTTCATTAATTATGAATATTGACCTTTTTCAATCATTTTTGTAAGGCATCTAATGCCTGAAACTGATTGGTGTGGTGAGTTGTGGATGCACAAAACTCATAGTAATTTTTGTTGGGTACATTGGAGTACTTCTGCAATATTGGACATATTCACAGTTTCTACAGAGTTTACATTAGTCTTGTGAATTTCAGCTCGAGAATTCTCCTTGCAATCCTACCACCACAACACCTATCGTTGGCAGGGTTCATGATGATCCTGCAAGGTCTGTTGAACTATTTGTGCCTCTCAGTCTTAGGCATTCAGTCACTACATGGCCTTCCATCAGGCAGTGAGTGCACCATACATTGGGTCTCACCAGTCAAACTAGTTGTAGACCTTTTAGTTTCTCTGTTAGACTGGTCAACTGATTTTTGGGGCCCATGATCAATGGATCTTGAGATCCCATTCCTCCCCAATACTCATGGGGGTACCTTGCCATGGCCTCTATACACGTTTCTTTCTCTAGGGCATCTTGGAGGGTTTTGATCTTCTGTTGCATCAATGGTGTCCTAGTAAGGGATAGGAGTGCTTTAATGAACCAACCCCTTTGGTGATTAGGATCTATTGTATAGCTTAACTTTCTGATTGTATCATTGAACCTATGCATTAATTCCCAAATAGTCTCTCATTCCTTCTGCATGATCTACCATAGTTCTTACAATCCTTGCTGATCTGTTTGCGGTACTTTAAACTCTTGAATGAATCTCTTCTTGATTTCGTCCATAGACGGATTCTGAATTAGCTCTGCCCATTTGATAAACCACCTTAGAGCTCTCTCCCTTGGTGTAGTATGGAAATAAATCGAATTCCCATTTTCTGGTGTTTGGTGGGCTCCCCATATAGCTTGACATAGGTACTAATGTTGTTCCACATATTTGTTGCCTCTACCAGAGAAATCTGGATATCTAGTAAAGGATCCTGCCATGTTGGTTCGAGTATGTTCTAGGAGCACAAATCCTTGGTCTCTGGGTTGCTGAGATCCTTGAAATCCCAGGTTACTAATATTGCTAGATGTACCAAAGCTCGTATTATATCTATCATGCACAGTATGTACTTGTATCACTGTAAGAATTAGCAACAATTTTATCAGGGATATTGTAAAGCACCAAGGGAAGGTTGGGGTGAACAGTACGTAAACTTTGGGGATTTTTCTATTGAACTTTATCCGAAGTATCATCCTTAGTGAAAAATATCCTCATCACATCACACATATTATCTTCCCTCTATTCCTCGTAAATGTTGTGATTGCTTCCTTATGGTATATTCCCACCAACCTAGGAGGGAGGGTTCCTATCATTCTCTTGGCTACCATCTATACTATCAACATCCCTCTCTTGCTCTGGGTTCTTTCCGATCTTATTTCCCTCTATTAGACTCTCCGACACTGATCCACTTGGTGGGATCCTATACGTCTCTTCTTCATCTCATGTACCACTCTTTCCTTCCACTCTTTTGCTATCAACACTCTCCTTTCCACTCTGACATCCCTAACTCTTCGCAATCCTTCTATATCCATTCCTTCAACAACATTTAAGTTCCCCAAATGGTATCATTCTCCCCTTAGATCCTACCCCCAATACTGGGGTTTTACGCTACCGTACTTACTCAGTGTAAAAATTTTAACCCTTCATCCACCATCAACATCTTAATCCAAAATGGTCCCTCTTTCACTAGTTTTCCTCTCAACTCCAATCTGAACCCTGCATCCACTTTTGAGAAAGACTGGTAGCTATTTGCTGTGAACTCGACAACATGCCCCTCTATGGTAGTCTGTACCTAGAAATTTACTGCCCTCGTTAGGTCATTATCCAAGCATTGGAGTGTCGCAAGATCTGCGGGGACCTAATCGCAACCTACTGGTGTAGGTCCTTATGGCTGGTTTTCACTTGTAGTCTCCTTAGCAATTTGTACAATTCTTTTGGAAATTTAGACCAGAAGGTCTCATACTGATCATTGGCAACCTCCAAGCACAAGATTTATTCATTCACCTTAGTGGTAGATTGGATTTGAAGGGTATCCTATTCTAACATGAACCGATCCACCCAATTATCCCATTAGTCCCGTATCTCCTTAAATATCCTTAACACTGTATTCTAAACCACTTTTTGTGATTTCAAGTCCCTACAATGGAACCATTTGTGGGCACAAAAATTCCATCAAGGAAAAGGCCATGGGTTCAACTACAAGGGGCTAACAAGGATCTGATGTAGTCTGGGCCAACACCGACATTTTCACCTTATCCAAGGGGCAAGGAGTCTCACTTGAGGCATTCTACAACTATAACTAAGAAGGGTTAGAGGGATATCAAGGGTGATCCATACATTAACTTATCAATAGCTTAAAGAGATCATTCTTCACAAAATTATGTGGTTACAAATTCCATATTCATCCAGTAAAAGGCCATTAATTAAAATTTTGAGTAGTTCTATAAACTAGAACAATACACTTTATCATAATGGCATGCAAACTATCTCATTCATTCATTTATATCAACTTAAGGAAGATTCATTACAATATACATCAGGTGTAAAGCCCTTCAATAGATACATAAAATACCATAGCCATAAGATGCCTTAGACCTCTGACCAAGTCTATCTTTGGCCATTTGTTACACCAGACAAATCCCTCTTACGGACAAGAGTGATCTCCCTAGATCCTTGACAAAAACTAGAAACAAGCAAGATAATTGAATTGACCCTTTCCCTAAGTTGGACTTTCTTGAATTATAAAAAGTAAACCTAATGGATGAGCCTCTTACCAATTTCACAAAATGCTCAATGAAGATCCGTTGTTGTGATTCGATGCAGCTCTTCAATGATTGATAAGACATGCAAACATCGACCATAAAAGGATCAAAAGAACATGTGATATAATAATCCAAACAACTTAACCTAATGATCAAGGAGATTAGGAATTTAATTTTCCTTAATAAACATTATAAACAATTGTAAACCATTCATTATTACAATAAGACAAAATAATGGGAGAAAGTGTTCATTTGTATTAATCAAATATTAAGAGGAGACTTACAACCTTTGCCTTGATGCCATGAGGTCCCTCCCAAATGCCTTCAATCTCCTCCTTATATGACAAGCTTTCCAATTTCAAACCAACAACATAAGTTTGTCTTCTTTGAGTTCTAACCTTCTCAATCCCTCTACCTTCTAGTCATTTTATAGGCCAAGAGGAAGAAGTTTTAGATCCAAAAGAGGAGGATGAGACTCCTTCATTGAGGGATTAGGTTACCATGAGAAAAGGAATTAAGATGCATTGTCTGAAGGTTATAGTTAGAATAGTCCTCAACTAGAATATTTTTGTTGGAAAATATTTGAACAACTATGTTTCTTGAATGTACTTTTCATTTTTACTTTCTTGAATTCACCTACATGGGTTTATAGTGGCAGACATAGTGCAACTCTGCACTACTCTCAAAGTTAATTCCAGCGAATGGGCTAGAAACTCTAGAAAAATCTGCTTAGGTGGAACTTAACAAGGTGTGCCAGCTATTTTCCTGAAATTTCTCATCTACTTCAAGATATTTTGGGTTGTTTGGTTTCGGAGGGAGCTGGTTCAAACATGTTCATGGATGGTAAAAAGACCCATAAACTGATCAAGTGTCATGGGGACAAATTAACATGTAACAGATTACCCCCTAAAGTGCAAAGTTTGTTAAATAAGTTTAAAATATTGAAGCGATTTATCATTCCAAGGATTGGATCAGAGGAAATGGTTGGAAAATTGCAAGGAACATTCAAGGATTACAATGCAAATATGTATCAAAAATCATCTTTGAGGTTGGAATTCCCATACTTAGATTAAAGCGAACTCAATAAACAAGAATGGAACAACTAAAATCATATAGATGGTAGACACAACATGGATGCAATCATCTGTCTACATAATCATGAATATAAAATCTCCTTACAACCTGGATTGATGAAACTAGATCCAAGGTCTTGATTTGCATCTCTCGATCCATAGTACGAATCTAACCATGCGAGTGAATGTTTCAAAGTCGAACATGGTAGAAACCACTTGATTACCGATCAATGATGTGAATTGTTAACAAGTGCGAAAGCAACCACCAATAATGAAAATGGTTCTCAAGGTACTTACAGTACAAGATATGAAGTGTGAATAGGTGGTCTAAAGTCGAACACTCATAGAATCATTTGATTGAAGGCCAGTGATGAGAACCCATCATCGAAATTGAGAAACCTATCATCAAGGCATGTAGGCTTCAAGGTACTGAAGGTTTCTAGATCAAATTCTTAGATAATGAGCTGAAGTCGATAGGAAGCAACCCATCGTAGGAAAGTCTATGACATGAAACATAATGTCAAGTTTTGAAAATAGTTTGCAAGGACTAACTCAAGGATGGTCGATGTGATTGAAGGCTAGAATTTGCACAGGGGTTTTGAACTGAGGTTGAACTTCTATTGAACACATAATGGCACAAAAATTGACTTGGCAGCATTTGACTTAATGATAACACCAAAAATCATGAACACTTTCAAATGAGGTTTGATTAATTGTAATAAAAATGGATTTCCCAACTTGGACATGAGTGTGATGGAGTGTCATGTTCAAGAGTGACTTTCTACCTTTAAAAAATGATGATGTAAAATGGACACCTTTTCCCAATTCCCCCCCACCATTATTAGCAATTACCTCTTTATTTTTTACAATCTTGAGGAGGATAACATATGCTTAGACTATAAGCTCATCCTTCAGATGAGTCCATCGAAGTATTTTTAATGAACCCTAAGAAGGAATGGTTCTGTCCCATTATGCTTAATGGGCCCTATATTGTTTAGTTTTTATGAGTTCAGTAAAGGAGTAACTTGATGTCGTTTTCTTTTAAGAGTTTGAAAAAGAAAAAAAAAAGGAAACTCATGCAGTTATTTTACCATAAAATTTTAACGAGCCCAGAGAAAGTAAAGTGCAACGTTTTTCAATTTTAGAGAGTCAGAAGAAAAACATAAGTAGACTCCATCAGGTTCTTTTTCATAAGTTTTCGTCTCTTAGGCCCAAAGAAGGATAAAATAATACAAGAGAGAACTCTATTGACCATGTTCAGTCAATGTATACCTTTTTTGTAAATAGTCCTAACTCAATTCGTAAAAGGGGTAAACTTATACTAAGTGGGCGGTTGTTCATTTACTTTTATGAGTTTTAACAAGCAAGTACTCATCAATGTTTTCATATTTAAAGAGTCTGAAAAGGACTTAAAAGAGGACTGCATGATTTTTTCTTTTTGTAATCTTTTAAGACCATGAAAAGTGATAAAAGTCTACTAAATAGTCAAAATGATTCATCCTCACTCCGTAACCTATCATGCACATTTAAACTCGATAAATAATCATAACTGCTCAAAAATGTCATTTTCCCTCTTAAAAGGTATTAAATATAAAAAAATATTTTTTTTAGCTTCAAAAAATCTTATAAAAGTGGTAATGGTAAATTACTTTCACCATTTGCATTTTACCAATTGAGAGTAGAGAGAGGATTTTTTACACCAGACTTCCAGGACTGAATCCGAGCTAACTGGTGGATGAAATCGCGCACCGCTTCTTCTAGGTAGAAGATCTCCCCTTAACTTAGCTTTTCATCTGTTTAAAATTTCATTTCATTAGGGGACTTTTGACATATAAAATGGTCCTCCTAAGAAAAATGTACAACCAAAATAAACTTTATAATAACCAATAGGATTCAATATGATGATGTCAACCATGGGGGATGATTCACCATTTTTGGAGTAAAAAAGTAAAAAATATTAAAATAATAAAATAATAAAACTAGTTTTTCAACTTGTATTTTCCACTTATCTCCCTAAGGTTTTACTCAAATTTCAAACAGGAGTACTCATTGGATGAAAAATTTAATTCCTCATCCAAGGAGTACCCATGTTGCATACTTTTGATGGACCCTGCTATACGAAAAATGAGAAATACATGAAAAACGTGATTGCAATCACGTTTTTCATGTATTTCTCATTTTTCGTGTAGCAAGGTCCATCAAAAGTATGGAACATGGATACTCCTTGGATGAGGACTCAAATTCTACATCCAACGAGTTTTGTCGCTCGAAATTTGAGTAAACCCATAGGGAGATAAGTTGAAAACACGAGTTGAAAAAATAGTTTCTTCTTTTTTCCCTCTAAAATTTGATGATGTAATCTAATATTATTTTATTATTTCCATTATTATTCTATAATTTATTTAGGAGGCCCATTTTAGACCTCAAAATTCCCTAATGTAAGATTCCATTTATTTTCTTGGGGAAAAACTATGTTTAAAAATACGCCCTCGGCCCTGCATTGTTTCTTTTCAGTCCGGCCCATGCATGTTGATAAAATTTTCCATACATAACATCATGGCCTACGTGGAATTTAACCAGAAAAATCTGTGCAGTTGCGCCCTGTCTATAAAACGATGATCGTGCAGGCACCGAGGGTCTATTTTTAAATAAGTTTTGGGCTAAAAAGAACATGAGATATGTTTCCAAAATAATTCTAATCCTTGCAAAATGGTAATTTCATGTCATTTGATTACTCAAAATGGAGTGGAGGGAAAGAGAGCATGAAGCCAATGATTTGGCATCTTTGGTAGACTAGGTCACCATGTAGGCTCTCAAGACTTGTGGCCTCCTGAAATACTGTCTCATTGCTGGGATGAAATCTCAGGTATATTTGATGAGATGGTTGGTAGGAACCTGGAATGTCTAGGAACATTGTTTTGTGATCGCCGATAATCGTGTTGCCATTGATGCCAATGACATCTATTTATTGATTGGGTTGTCTCATCAGGGAGTCGACATTTCATTATTTAGACACAAGGTGGGAGGAGATACTACTGATGGGTATCTATAATTCTTTTGTAGCCATGCACCACCCAAGGATGGGAGAATTGATATTCAGACCATTGAGCTTTCGCCTCTGAGGACCATTACTTTCATTGTTTTCAAACTGTGTGGCAGTGTTGCCCTTCATTTAGCCACATGGGCACATATGCAACGTCCGTGAAATGTTGGGAATCCATGGTGTACAACTAGTGTGAGGGAGTGGTGGTGAACATGAAGGACTAATTCACTAGATGCAAGAATAGGAAACTGAATAATTTCGGTTATGGTGCCATTCTTGTTGCTTTTTCCCTAGAGAGGATTCCTGTTCTCTGGCCACAACAGATTCTAGAAGATGAGGGGGATTCTAGGGATCCACGCATGATGAGGTGGGTTATACTGATGGCACCCCATGGAGGTGATGGACCAGTAGTGAGGTATACTGTAGAGTTTTTTTTACTGGTTAGGCTAGCAAATTGTTCCAATTAAGGACTTTCTGTATGCTGGGATGGATTGAGACAATTTGATAGACGAGGTGAGAAACCTATAGCAGCAGCGGCAGTTAGCCCAGAGGAAAAGGATATCTTGATAGAGCTGGAACATAACCTTCAGAGGTTGGCTTTGAATATCCTAGAGATTGGGACATATTCCATTCCTCATGCCTATCAGAGACATGTAGTTGGGGTTCTAGGGCCCCTTAGACGTTTGCTGCATCGAGTTGCTCGTGCTATCGTTTTTTATCATGAGGACCATCATGCTTAGTTGTTCTAGTTTCTAGGAGCACATTTTAATTTATAGTGTCAGCATATTCAGAAAATAAAAGGCCATGGGGCCTTACGTCCTCAGATGATATATTTTGTAGACACACAATTTTATACAAACTCTATTTTAATGAAAAACTACTACTTTTTCCTATTGTTTATCTTGATCAATGTATGAAATATTATTTTTAATTTACAAATGTTGCAAATTTTTATTTAACACATGACTCACCAATGCATCTGTCAATGTGTTTAAATATCTCTGAATATGTTGATGTTCGATATAATAAAATTGCCTTTCCAAAAGATAGACTCTTAAAAATACTCGTAACATTGTTGCACTCCAACTGTATAGACCTCAGTTAAATGTAATACGATAAGCTGCAAGTCTATCCTAATGATCAAACATTGGATACCAAATGTGATGACATTCACTAATATCTCAATGACTATGCTATATTCCACTATGTTGTTTGTTGTTTGACCAAGACATATTCCATGATTAGAGACTAGCTCATCATTGGGCAAATAGATAACCCAGACTACGGAGGATAAATTCTGAGTACTATGACTAGCACCATTAGAAAAGCCAATGTAAGTTTTAGAGAACACTGACATTTGCAAATCAAGTGTAAAAACAAGATAAGTAGGAGAAGTAGTAGAACATGTGAAAATCATTAACTATCACACATACCTAAAAAGGGTAAAAAATGTACAGATCTTCACAAAAATTTATGCATAATATTTATTTAGGTAAAGACCATTTATGGGTTTTCCCAAAGGAATACCATCATAGTCAACTAGCTCATAGGCTCCTTTAGCTAATACGTGTTTTATGATGTAAGGGCCATGCTACATGGGTTCGAACATTCTTGCGCCTAACTTGTCATGAGCTTGATCATAAACCAAGATTAGGTAACCTTCTAAATATGAACTAGGATTAACATTTTGATCAAACTAAGATTTCACATGTTTTCTGTGAGCCTCGCTAGCCAGTGTAGCATCATGATGATTTTCATCTAAATGTGCTAAATGTACAAAGTGTTCTTCGTCTGCAGAGGTAGCAAGTAATAATTCGATAGCTAGTTTTAGTGATGGGATTTCACATTCAATGGGTAATACTACTTCAAAACCATCAACAATTTGGAAAGAAGTAAAAACAGTCGATGTTTTTGTAGTAGTACGGTAAGCCCACAATGCTAAAAAGAGCATAGAATGCTAGTTTCCTTTATGAATACCAACTATCCATTTAATCATATTGGTTAAAAATTTATTGACAGCTTTGACCTGACCATTAGCTTGTGGATAGTACAAAGTAGAGCTATCATGGTGTAGGTTGAGTTGTGTAGATAGTTTGACCATCATAAAGTTATGAAAATGACTACCATGGTCTATAACAATATCTTGTGGGACACCAAATTGAGCATTCACATTTTTGAACATGAAAACTGCTGCAGTTTCATCATCGTCTGTATATGTAGTCATTGCCTTAGCCCATTTCTTAAATTAATAGACTACAAGGATAATATGCCCATGCCCCCCACGACCGAGTGAGGGTTATAGGTGATGAAGTCGATGCCCAATTGGCAAAAGGACTGAAAATTATGATAGGGTGAAGAGGAGTTGGAGGTGCTTGCATTTTGTGATCGTGAATTTGGAAATAATGCCATTGGCGGACTATAGTAATACAATATTTAATTGACAACCAAAAATAACCAACATGTAATATCTTTTGTGCAAGAGCATACCCAGACATTTTACCGCCACATGCTCCAAAGTGGTATTCATTTAATGTTGTTTTGGCCTCTTGGAGAGCTAAACAACGTCAGAATATAGAATCAATGTTGCAATGGTAAAGAGTGTCGCTAATAATATTGTATTGTTGGGATTGGTATCAGATATGACGACAATCAGTTTTAGATAAATCAGGCCTAAAAGTTTGTGTTTAGAGATATATAATGATACCTCCATACCACAAATTTGACGTACTAATAAGAAAGAGAGATTCAACAACAAAAGAATCTTCTGCTACAGTTTCTATATCAGTATGAGGAAAGTCACACAATAGTTCGGTGAAAATCAAGGATTTCTTTGATTTGGATTTTTCAAATTCCAAATCAAACTCTTGTAAAATAACTATCCACTTGGAGTATTTACCCCATAGCAATTGTTTAGTGAAAATATACATTATAGGGTTGTAATATGAAATGATAGTTGTTTTTCAGAGAAGTATATAGTGACGGAATCATTGAACAACTTGTACAACTGCCAAGGCCAGCTTCACCACATGTGCATATTTAATATTGGTTTTAGTGAGACTTCTACTCAAATAGTAAATCACATGTTCGATGCTAGAATCGTCCTCTTGGACTAACACCATGATGATGTTGTCATCAGATGTGGATAAGTACATAATGTAATCTTGATCATAATCAAGAGGATGGAATAATGGCATATTGGTCAGTGCATGTTTTAATACATCAAATGCTTTATCAACAAGCTCATCCTTTTAAAATGGAATTCCCTTTTTTCAATAGTTGAGTAAAACCCTGGGCTAGTTCGACATAATTGTGGATGAATATATGCAAAAAGTTTGCTTTCCCCTGCAAAATTTGGAGTTGATTAATGCTAGAAGGAGTAGGAAAATTCAAAATTTCCTCTACCTTATGGGGATCGACATGAATGCCTTCTTTCGAAACGATGAAGCTAGAAGCCGGCCTGATTGCACACAAAAAAAACATTTGTGTGGATTCAAGTGAATATTGTAGTGCCTACACGTAATGAAAATTACTTTTAAGTGTAATGGGTGATATTTCATTTCATTGAATGAGCCGACATATCATCTAAATAAGGTTGAAAAATACGCTTGATATCATGGAATGCATAAGACATTGCTCGCTAAAAAGTTATGCCAACATTTTTTAGACCAAATGGGAGTTCACGACAAGAAAAAGGTCCCCCATGGGCATATAAATGTGGTTTTGTATTGATCGGCAGGGAGTATTTTTTTCTGATTGTAGCCATAAAATCTATCCATGAACGAAAAAACTTCATTCTTGACACATTCATTGACAATTTGATCGATATATAGAGTTGAATAATTGTCCTTGGGACAAGATTTATTAATATCTTAGTAATCAACACATACTCGAATAGTTCCTTGTTTTTTATTAACAAGAACAGTGTTTGATACCCAATCGGTCAAAGGAATGGCGTAGATGAATCCTTCTTTCAACAATTTTTCAACATCAGTCTTGATAGTAACAACTTTTTGTGGATGTATAGGATGTAATTGATGTCTAACGGGCTTAGCATTTGGATAAGTTTTTATTTCATGTACAACTATGATAGGGTCCATTCTTGACATTTCTTCATATGACCAGGCAAAGATGTCGCGAAATTCTTGAAATAGGGCTTTGTAAGTTTGAATCTCTTCTAAAGAATAAGAAGCTCCTATATGAATATTTTTAGTTATCCCAGGTTTCACTGAGATATCTACAGGTATCGTTGCAGATATGTTCCCTAAATTCTCTTCAAAACTAGAAGAAAGGGTAGATATTAGACTTTGAGGATCGCTAAGGGTCTCAGATGAAATCATATATGAGAAATTATTCTCAATTTTTTCAAAGGATGGAAATAAAGTTAAATGATGATGAGTATCGTTCCATGGAATTTCGTCCAAGGTCATAGATTCCAAAATCCCTTCATCAGTTAAAAATTCTTTGTTAAATGGATCAGGCATAAAGATTGGTTCCAAGTGTGACAAATGAGAATATTCATCAATAATCATATTCATTCAATTGTCTTCAGATCCTGATGAGCTAGAAAAGCACTGAATTTCATCATAGGCTAACCTAAAAGGGCTACGAGGTATCTCACTTCCATATAAGATCATTTTTTATTCTGAAGGTATTTTCCACAGATCTCCCGATTCGGAAGTACTTGATGTAATCATGTTAATTTGGGCATCATTATGAGGGAAATTGGGTGGAGGGAATGTGAAATTTCCCATCAAATATGAGTCTTTGAGAAGATCAGCACCAACTTCTTCATAGGGAGTCATTGATTTTCCAACAAAAGGCACACTACCTGTGGAATTAGGGTCTGAGGTATAGTAGGATAATTGGTCTACTTTCACAATTCTTCCTTTCTGAAGAAACATGATCATCCTAAAATATGACGAGACTACTACCACCATGGCCAATTGAACTGATCCTTTCCCTAACTTGAACTTGTTTTAATTATAAGAATTGAAGCTAATGGATGAGCCTCTTACCTATTTCACGAAATGCTCGATGAATTTCCCTTGTTGTGATTCGATGCAGCTCTTCAATTCTTGATAAGACTTGCAAACATCAACCATAAAAGGATCAAAATCACATGCGATATAATAATAAAAAAAAGTTAACCTAATGATCAAGGATATTAGGAATTGAATTTACCTTAATAAACAATTGTAAACCATTCATTATTCCAATAAGACAAATTAATGGGAGAAAGTGTTCATTTGTATTAATCAAATATTAAGAGGAGACTTACAACCTTCGCCTTGATGCCATGAGGTCCCTCCCAAATTCCTTCAATCTCCTCCTTAGATGACAAGCTTTCCAATTTCAAACCAACAACACAAGTTTGTCTTCACTAAGTTCTAACATTCTCAATCCCTCTACCCTGTAGTCATTTTGTAGACCAAGAGGAGGAAGTTTCAGATCCAAAAGAGGAGGATGATACTCCTTCATTGAGGGATTAGGTTAGCATGAGAAAATGGATTAATATGCATCATCTGATGGTTATAGTTCGAATAGTCATAATGTGGAAGCTTTTAGTTGGAAAATATTCGACCAACTATGTTTCTAGAATATACTTTTCAGTTTTACTTTCTTGAATTCGCCTACATGGGTTTATAGTGGAAGACAGATTGCAAATTTGTGCTGCTCTCAGAGTTAATTCTAGTGAATGCATGGGAAACTCTAGAAAAATCAGTGCAAGTGGAACTTAACAAGGTGTGACAACTATTTCCCCAAATTTCTAATCTACTTCAATATTTTTTGGGTTTTTTGAATTATGAGAAAGTTGGTTCAAGCATGTTCACGGATGGTAAAAAGACCCATAGATTGATCAAGTGTCATGGTGACAAATTGACATGTAACACCATTCCACAACTGCTCAAGTCCTCAAGACCCTACTTTTCTCCACTTCTAACCCCTGCTAGATGCCAACCCCCCTATCTCGTGTTGTCTTCTCATTTTATATTATCTTCTTCTAATCCCACTTCCAGTTCTATTTGGATGTTCTTGCCCTTGGATTCTTTCTTCTCTCCTTATTTTGCACTCGGTTTTTCTTGTTTTCTTTCAACACCTTATTGCAACTGCCCATATATTGTATGTTCTTGCTTCCATCCTTGGTTGTCATCTCCACAATTCAACAATTGCTCCCACCACCTCTTCTCCGCCTTGATTCTCTAAAAACTTCAAAATTAAAAATGAAGGCCCCAACAACCGAACCCAATTCCCGACACCTCAGAATAACCTTTTTCTACCAACCAAGATTTGTATTTCTCCACCTTGCCTTTTGTATTCATCTTCTTCTCAAGCACCCAATTTATTCAAATGGGTTTCCTTCCAAATGACAACTCTACCAAATCCCAAGACTCATTTTTGTCCAAAGATGCCATTTCATCAACCATGACCTCTTTCTAGAGTTTTCCATCCTCTGAATCTATTGCCTCCCTCATAGCTCTAGGATCATCATCAGTAATAGATAAAGACAAATTTAAATATAAATCATATGGACTATATCTTTCTATCTTCCTTCTTTCTAGAATTGATCTTCTAACAACTGGATTTTGTGGCTCTTCATCTTTTGATTCTTGTTCTGCTATAGAGTTAATTCTTCCTCCTTTAGCTCAAACTCTATCTTCTCAGGTTCCTTTGGTAGGACTTCGTGTTTAATAACATATTTCACCTCTCTAAACACCACATCTTAGCTATACACAACCTTTCTTGTTTATGGGTTCCAAATCTTATAACCTTTTAAACCATCCTTATCCCCAATAATGATGCACCTTTTAGATTTACTATCTAGCTCGTTTCTTTTCTCCTTTGGAACATGTACATATGCATCACAAGCAAATACCCTGAGATGTGAAAGAGAGGGTTTCTTACTAATCCATACATCATGTGGATTCTTATCCTCCAATGCTAATGAAGGTGATATGTTGACCAAGTAACATGAAATATCCACTACCTCTGCCCATAATTCCTATCCTAACCCACCACCACTAAGCATGTTTCTTTCATTTTCCATCAATGTCTTACTCATTCTTTCTGCAAATCCATTTTACTAAGGTGTGTACATAGTAGTCTTATGTTTTTCTATACCACACTTCTTACAGAAATCTTAAAATTCCTTCTTGAGGAATTTTCCACCATTATCTGTCCACAACACCTTTATCTTCTTCTCTGTCTAGTTTTCCACTTGTGCCTTAAATTATTTAAAGCTGTCAAACAATTCATATTTCTTCCCAAGGAAAATACATCCATGTATTTGTACCGAGAATAGTGTCCACTCGGATGCTGCTATTCCCACTAAGACTGGTAGCTATCTTAGAAACAAACAAGTAAAGTCTACTTTCATTTTCCTTTATGAAAATAGTTAAGAGTGGAACCAAGGGGACCAACCTTAGTCTTGTGCTTGATTTCCTTGTTTGATTCCTCTCCTTCCTGATAGAGCTTCATCGCTTCTTCATCATATGCCCAGCTTCAAAGAGAACCTGTGGAATCATAGTAACATACTACTATCAAAGAACAAATATCTATATTCATAAATAACACAGGACCATATGTGTGTTAACCATGCAAATGCATATATAAGTAAACATACAAGAATATGGAGGAAAACTTGAATAGCTTTATTAAGATGAAAAGTAGCAAGAGGGTTACAACCATATGTTCTGACCCAACATCATCCTCCAGGTAGAAATCCCTTCTTCACCTCAAGTAAAGCTTAGATCACCCAACACTATGAATATACACCAGAAAACCAACAACACTTCTCTACAAGATACAAGATTCTAGCCTCTAGATCTCTGTGATGAGGGATCCATATATAGATGATTGTAGGGAGGTGATTCATCTTCTGGGGTCTTGATTAGTGTCCTCTCTCTGATAGTTCCTGCTTCCACTTGGAGAATGGTGATCTCTTACTCATCCCTGGTTGAAAATAGAGAGGTAAATGTCAGAGGGGAAGCTTCTAGAAGATTCCATGATCTTCCACCTCGCATTTTGTCCCTGCCATTTGTCCATTCCCGACCATCACACCCTAGAGAGGAGCCATTCAGTATGCATCACACCCTATACACTAGGAAGGTGATATGCATCGCACCCTCTACACTGGGTTTTCAGTATGGTCCAGTTTTGAGCATTTATGAGCAATTTTTAGTGGAGAACTTCTGGGAGATGATGTAATCAGCTGACCTTGTTCCTTTAAGCAGTGAAGCAACACTTTTTAGGGACTTAGGAGCCCTCAATGACAATGACCTTGAAAAAGGACTTGGCGTCAAACACCACATAAAATCTCTCGGTCGAAGGTCATTGATGTAAACCTGTCGCCGAAAGTGAGAAACTTTCCATTGAGGCATGCAAGCTTCAAAGTACTGAAAGGGTTGTTCCTAAGTCAACTTCTTGGATAATGAGCTGACGTCAGCAAAAAGTGACTCATCGCAGGAGGGCCTTAATGAATCCCACATCAATGACACGGAATGAAGAAAATGATTTTGGAGGTGAAAACAATCTGACAATACAGGGTTCAGGGTGGCGGTCATGAAGGAATGGAGCATGAATGTATTGCAGTGGGTGAGACACAGGCGAATTGTCTGAATGACTTCTATGGAACATATCGGTGACACTGACGATGGATTGGTAGCGTTAACCCCAAATATCGATGGTGTGATGGACCAATGGTGATGACCAATGAACGGAACAACCCAACCCGGCTTGGATGCGGAAGGAAAGTGTCATGTTCAAAAGCGACTTGCTACCAATAAAGCTTTTTCAAATTTTCTTCCCAATTTTCCCCAGTCATTGTTGACCAATACCTCTTTATTTTTGTCAAGCTTGAGGAGGATAACATATGCTTGTTCTATATTCCGCCCTTCGGGTGAACCTATCACTATATTTTAGCGAGTCTAGCGACAGTGAAACTCGTTCTCGTCCATTTGGATGAGTTTGTCACTATTCGGTTTTAACGAGTTTAACGACAAAGATAACTCAGTCCCTTTCAATTTTAGAGAGTCTGAAAGGAATGGAGAGGAGACTTAAATGATTCTTTTTCTTCATGTAATCCCTTAAGTCCAAAAAAGTGTAAAATAATACAAATGGATGAATTTTCGATAGTTTTAACGAGTCGAACAAGACAAGCGCTCAATCTTTTTGTGTAATAATCCCTCAGGTCCAAAAAGATTAAAATCTAGAGGAGGGTTGGTACTTCTAATGACTTTAACGAGCCGAAGAGGCCAATAACTTGACAATATTTTCATATTTTATGAGTCAGTTGAAAAGAGCTTAAAGGAGACACATTTTCGAGGAATGAGTGATGATTTCAGGTAGCAGCTGATTCCAAGTAAGGTTTGGAATTCTCCAATCACGACAGTGTCACAAGGATGGCTAATAGAATCACTCTTTGCAGATGTTCCTCGAAGGGGTAAACAATCATATGGGGGTGAATGATTGGCTAAAAACAGAGTGGAGGTGATGATGAAAACACGACCAAGGCTCAAAAGCTAGCGATAAGGCATTCACAATGGTTATTTACCAGTTCATTTTTTAATGAGCTTAAACTCTGGGGGAACATTCGCTCATGACTTATGTTTATTTTTTAACGAGCTTGAACTATGTGCTAAAAATGCTCATGATAAGTTTGCATGCCCCCAACATAATAATGCAAATTGAGGTGCATGCCCCCCAAGCTTCATTTTATTCAAGTCAGTGGTTGGAATGAAGGTTTACCTTCAAGATATTTGAAAGACTCGATTTGGAAAGGGATTTGTTTCACTTTTTAATGAGGTTGACACAGTAAAAGAACTATCCTCATGGCAACCTTTGATCACAACTCATAAGGGGTTATGAAGGAAAGATCTAGTTCCAATGCCCCCAATACATAATGTACAACATCACTGAATTGATCATCAGATGATGTAGTTATGATCCACACTATCAAAATGTTCTGAGTTCTTCTTCATTTTTGTTGATGTAGAAGATCTCATGGGACAGGTTTCCACTGTGGCCACTTCTACCAGCTTACTCGGAGGTGGAAGGGAAAAAGTCCCCATTAAGGAAGGGTCTTTTAGGAGGCCTACTCCGATATTTTGAAGAGACTGAGAGCTTCTGTGGATCATCAGAATGCTTCCCGTAACTTGTGAACTATTGGGGAGAAATGTTTGTTGGTCAACGATTATGATTCCTCCTTGGAAGGGAAATGCAATCTTTCTGAAATGTGTCGACACAACGGAAACCATAGCATATATCCAGGGCCTTCCCAGCAGGATGTTGTAATCGAGGTTTCCGTCGATAACTTCAACATCAATTTCTATTGT
>APFE030391390.1:0-14265 GCA_000404065.3 Pinus taeda | reverse complement strand
AATATTCAAATATTGAAAGCAAATCCTAGCCCAATGAGTCACAAATTCTTAGAGACTTTGTAACTCTCAAAATCCCATAATGATAGTGCTAGTAGAGGGATTAAAAAACCATTAGATCAAGAAAATGAAGGCTTTGCATGGGGTGTGTAAAAATGGTGGAAATCGCTCCTAGTATCATATTTTTACTACAACAATAATCAAGCTCTCAAGCTATATAGAAACTGCAATAGATCAATAACATTATACTCTGATTCACTACAATGTTAGAAATATGATTGAGGTAGTTGGGAGGATGAGGAGGTGAGGAATGAGAAAAATGCCTCAATTTGAGCTAGAAAATAGCATATGACATGAATCCCAACACCATTCAGACTGGTGCATATTCCACTTAGGATGCTTTACCAACTCTCACTTAGCATATTATTGCATTTAATTGTGCATGGAGCTATTTCTCCATGATCTCATGCCTGATTGAGATCACCAGACAACAAAATATAATGGGTGATACAATCTAATAATGATCCCCAATCAAATGGTCATGCATGCAACAAGTAGTCGGATCTATTCTATAAGGATAAGAGATAACATCTGGAATCCCCGCATGTCAGGGAAGGCTTTCAAGTTCAATGTAGATCTTGTTCTCCACTCGAGTGATCCAACACATCTACACCAGATCTCTATCCCTTCACATAGAAACAACTAAACAAGGAAAATAATTGATCTTCCTAAGAAGATCATTAGATTAAAAGCAACAGATGTGATCATATAACATATTGAACACAAATTAATGTAAGGAAGGGAACATAGATTTTTATTAACCATATAACTGAAAGTACATCAAATGTATACCTTCAACAAATAATATCCTCTCCTCCAACTTGCAGTATGGTCTCCTCCCCCAAGATAGTAGAGCTCTCACGCTATAGTTTGAATACTCTTCCCCTTGCCCCTTTTCTTCTTGGTGAGATTATATAGGCTCATTCTATCCTTCAGGAGAATATATCTCGACACCTAGGGGCTTGAGAAGTTAGGAAACTTCTACAATAATGGACCCCTAGCCAACTCATACACAAGTGGGTCAATTTGATCACCTTGCGAATGACAAACTTTAGAAACCTTTTTCACAATTATGAGTTTTTTCTCAATTATCTCAATTATGAAATAAGTATTATCTCATAATTAGAATATTTTGGAAAAATAATTATGAGAAATTCCTCAATTATGTAATTTAACCCATTTATCATGGGGTAAATCTCACATAAGTAAAATAAAAGGTGAAAAGGGATGAATTTAAGCCAAACAAATTAAGTAAGTTGATGTTTGATTTCTCTCACTATAATGGAGTGGAAAATAGTGCTATAATAGATGCCCCCTAATGCATGAGGTTAGAAGAGAAAGTAATGGCCGAAATGCATTACAATAATAATCATTGCTCAAAATGGGAGGAAGGAGCCCAAACTATCAAGCTATATCGGAGGTACTCAAGTGATGAATTATCAACTTTGAAAATAACATCCCAAAGGTGAGCATACCCATGCTCGGTCATAAGAAGACACTAAACATGGCCGCCATGAAATACACTACGGATCCATCACATGAAATGCTAGAACATGGCCACAAATAAATACACAATGGATCCATGTGACTTAACAGATATAACATAGCCACTAACAAATAGAATCATGGATCTATGTCATAGTATACATCAGTAGGACTATGGATTCATGACAGACATAGGGGTGTCCCAGATAGTCCTCACAGCACATAAATGGTACATAACTCCAATGCAACCTAGGAAGGATGCCAAATAGGAGTGAAATGTCCTAAACCCAGGGTCTTCACCATAACCCCAATGGTATGAATCTACACCATGCGAACATATGAGCTGAAGTTAAACATGGTAGAAACCGTTTGATGACTAGCTAATGAGGTAAACCAGTGACAAACGCAAGGGAATCCACCAATGAGGACAATGGAACCCAAGGTACCTAGTATAGTCCACTAAGTGTAAATAGATGATTTGATGTGGAACACCAATGAACTCGACCAATTAGGAGATAATGATGTAAACCCATTGTCAATCATGAGGAAGCCTACCATTGAGGTCTGCAAGCTCCAAGGTATTATCAGCTCCTAGATGAAGCTCCTATAGAATGAGCTGAAGTCGAGAAGAGAAGATCCATCGAAAGGAGGGCCTTAAAGTATTCCCCATCAATCGACATGGAACATAATAGGACGATGTGATGAATAGATGGCCAACTTGAAAAGGCCAACAAGCTACTGCATATGGCTGACACAAGCTGCGACTTCCCTTGAACACATAGCGACAAGACACAAGAGTGACTTGGTAGCATGAACAATGAGCACCGTGTGATATCATGTAATGACGTAGGAGGCATCGAAGCTCGCTCCATATGACTAGAAGAGTAATTAACTGGAGGAGTAAAGTGACTCATATGGATGGTACGACTCCTAAACAAGTAATACCCAACCGTGAGATAATGAAACAGACACGTACCATGTTCAAGGGTGTTGCAATTGACGCTTCCATTTGATGACTAATGGAAAAACATGTTCCCTCCCTTCTCTTTTTATAAGTTTATTTTTTGTAAAGTTGTCCCCCAATCCTGAAAAGAAGATATAAGTATAGAAGAGGGGACTTCCTAGCCAAAGTAGACAACGGTATTCCTTTTTCATAACTACTCTATCCCAGTCCAGAAACGGGTTAAACTTATACTGGCTAGACAACACTTTAGGTACTTTAATGAGTGTGAAGTAGACAAGTTCACTCAACAATATTTTCTTAATTAAGGAGTCTAAAAAGAGCTTAAAAAAAACTCCTCTTAGAGGAATGAGTGGTATAGAGGGTAGCAAATGGTTTCGGTGATGGTGGAACTACTCATGACATTATGAGGACAAGGTTGGCTAATAGGATCACTCATCATAATGGTTCCCCCAAGAAAGGATAAAAACCAAGTGAAATTAGATGACAAGAAAAGTAGATGAGGACAATGGAAAAAAGAACCCAAGGTTCAAACTGCAAAAATAGGCTCGTAAAAAGGTGGCAATCAAAAGGGATGAAGATGGCGAAATCCTCTTGGGGTAAAGCCAGAAATAAGATGAAGAATAGGACATGTGGATCAGATTGTAGGTCATGGTGGGTCAAAAGGAGGGATTTCAAGAAGAGAATAAAAATGGCTGCATGGACACCAAGACAGAAAATAGGCATTACCAAGGGTATCCATGATCAGGTAAGCTCTACCACGAAGTGATGACATACATAAAGTAAACTGGCTAAAGTTGCAACTTGATGGGGTCAGACCTGCATAATAATGGCACTGACGGTCAATAATGCATCGGTGATGGTGATATATGACCTGCCCCTATATGCTAGTAATAGTATCATACCTCATGACGACTGGATGTCGCAATAGAAACACCACCCTATCCTGTAAAGGATGTCTAGAAAGACTAGACCCATGGTTAAATCACATAATGAAAGAAATAAACATCGCGAAGGTAAAAACAAGATCATGTGTTTTCTGATTTTTCGAATTTTATAATTTTTTTTGACTTTTGGCATAAATAAGGCATGATAAATACTCACAACACACACCAAACCAAAAAAAATATAAAGAATCAAACTCCTATGTACAATATAAACAAGTGCAACACAGCCCAATAGGTCACGCTAAAGTATTCCCGCAATCGAGCACAGGCCAAGGGTTTCTATATGCGAACTCATGGAGGGTAGGTACCAAATGGTTCACCAATGTGGGGCCATGCCAAAGGAAATAAAATTTCCCAATGCAGAAAGTTTTACCATGCCAAGGACATTCTAACATAGTCACACTCTCGAAATTAACTTGAGGAAATAAAGAAGGATCAAGATATAAAGGGGGTATGAGATTCTCATCAACTAGTGGTGAGGGAAATTCATTGGCAAGTTTGGTAGTATAAGCCCAAGACTTGACATGGTCCATGGGTGGAACTTCCAAGGAGGGACAAGGACACGCCCCTTGAATAATTCGAAGATTTATGTTTCCAATCTCTACTTGTTCCACATCAGGGAGACTAGAGGCGGGAAGACGCATAATATCCCTAGGATTATTAATAGATAGATCAATTATCTCCAAGTTTACTAATCGGGGAGGATTTTCATCCAAGGAGTCATGTGGAACAGGTAGAGGGACAAGCCATGTGGGAAACAGGCAGAGGGATGGCCCATATTTAGATGGAATTTCTGGCCAACATCAGGAGGTACTGACAAGACTGCCAAGGAGGCAATATCTTCCACAACAGGTGGTGGAGGATGCTCACTAGATTGAAAAAATTCCATAGAATCATATGCCATGACCCACGGATTAGGAGGCCTATGGGGTCCATAAGTGTCGAAAGATACCATATGCATAAGAGATTTAGAATATGTAGAAGTAATGTCGGGTGATGGTAATTGAGGAAATACCCCAATAAGAGATGTCATTTTAAACAAGCCCACACCAACACTCAAATACTAACCAAGGTTATCTCCCACAAGTAGGACTGGCATCCCCATAGTGGTAAGTTGGGCCAATGGCACATAATAGTCTAGTTGGTCAATGGTCACAATCTTCCCTTCGTGAGGAAAGAAAGGTACATGAAATTTGAATGAGATCTCTATTGTCATGGCATAAAACCAACTAGGGCTAAGGAGTAGTTGTAATCTAATGAGGCATTGACAAATTCGACATCAACATATACAATTTTCTCTACTAACTCAATGGCAAAATTTGGAAGAACCCTTTTAGGTACAAAGTTAAGTGAGCCATGTTGGATGTGGTGCATGTCAAAGAGGCAAGATCCTTCTATCATGATACAAACATAATACATGTAGAAGAGACTTCACCCCCAAAGTGTGATGAATATTCCTATGGAAGATACACACAATGCTTTAAAAAGAAATCTGATGGAAAAGGTGAGGAGCGACTTTGTCGGTGTTAAAGGTGATGAGACTAGAGTCAGATAGGTGAACTCCACTAATGGAAGACAACAAGGCCTTGGATTGATGAGGGAAGCTTTGTAAGACCTCCAAGGTAGACATGGTGCAAGGATCCTGAGCAAGATATTCAACAATACTATAGTGTTGAGCAGCCCTGACTGAAGCAATCTGTGTCATCTTTAGGAGAACACACTTGGGGGGATGATAAATAGGTTCCACATGCTTATCCAAAGTGGGAGTTACAATGGAAGGTAGTGGAGTTGATGAGTACTTAGAGGGGGAAATTGACTCAGGAACTTTGTAAGATTTAGCTCATGTAATCATGCTGACATCTTCCTTGCACATGAAGATGGTTGAATTATGAGAAGGTTGGGAAGAAAACCCCTCATTGGCCCCTTACATAGGTCAAGCAGGTTGAGAAACCATCTGTTCTTAGGGTTTTGCAGGGAATGGATGAGTCAAAATGGTAGGCTATTGAGTAGATGGTGGTGAAAGAAGCCTTTAGACCTCATCCATTCGAGGAAATTCGTGAGTAAGGTGGTCACCTTGAAAATTTTACAGGGGAACTTGACTTTACAATGTCGTTCACTAGTGAACCCTCCTTGACTCTAAGGGTTGGGTCAGGACTCCTGAGAATTTTCATTTTTTGGTTTATTTCTCTTATTATTCCTTTTACCACATGATTACTGGTTGTTCTTCGGTTGAGTGGACTTCAGCATGAGAAAATTGGTGGACTGCACGAGAGGAGGTGCTTTAGCAGAGCCAGACACACTTGTTGGGGCTTGAGATGTAACAACCAATTTCCCATGTTGGGAAACAAGTTGGCTAATGGAATTGGAAACAGACCTAATCAGACCATCGACATGTGGGCCAAGAACATGTTTGGGAGAGTCAATAGAAGGCCTAAGTGCATTAGCCAACACTTCGTAGAGCGTACCTAACTGTGAATATATAAGATCCAAATATTGGGTAGATAGAATGGCTTGTTCCTCAGTAACATCTTGAAACATTGACACATCCTTAGCAATCTGAGGTCGGAGAGATTGGATGAACCATTTACAACAATTTCATCTTCTTGCTTAGTACCCGTGGAGTCTATGTTACTGGAGCATAACATGGGTGTAGCTTTTTAGTATCCAAGTGATTAAGTTAAAAGGAATGGACAAAATTATTTTATGACCCAACCTTTAGTTGCACTTGAAATTTTCGGAGGCTCTCTAAATTGTCACAGTGTTGGATTACAGCTGAAACTGACTAGCAAGATCTTGAAGATCTGAAAATATCTTCGAGTTTGAAATCCCCTAACACTATACAATATGCATACCGTCCCTTAGTTGTGATCACAATTGAGGATCAATGAAGTGTCCACATCTATTTAAAACTTCCAGGACCACAACCTTCAGTCTCCCAACATTTGTGGGGTTTAACTTTCCTCAATTACCTTTCAATACTGTATTGATTTATCTTCACATGGATGTCTCGGAATCCATTTCCAAGCAGTAATTTTTCCCTTTTTTATTTAACAATAAATCTTTAATTAACTTGTAAATTATGTTCCCAATATATTATATAAATATATAAAATCTATACTCAAATTATTTTTATGCCCTTAAAACTCTTTTTCTGGTTCAATTTGATTCATGACTAACAGTTGGGGCATCAAGGAACCAAATCATTGTTAGATTCATCATGCACCATGAGGGGATCTGGTTATCTCACCATGGAGGGAGGGCTGCATCTAGGAGCTAGGAAACGTCACTCTCGTACCATATAAGGTAAAAGGAAATAAACTCTTGGTAGATCACTTGCCGCTTAGGTGAATTTGGGGAGTAGCCTAGGGTGAGTGGGAGGGGGTGTGGGAGAAGTAAAACAAAAGCAAGAGATAGGAATGTTGATTTAGAAAATATAAGAATCCTAATTCAGATAACATAAGGATAAATCCGTTCACGAAATCTTCAGGCATTGCACCAACATTTTGATGGCTTTATGGCCATGTGATTTTGATACTCACGATTTAGAACAATCTCCTACAATTTCAATCATCTCTTTACCACTCACAAAAGATCCAACAAATTCATTTGTCCAACAAGAGAATTCAAAGTTCATAAAACACATGAATTCTCCAAAGTTTTTTTTCTTGTATTGAAAAACTATTTGAATCAGACTTAGGAACACAACTTATGAAACAGTGAAAAAATCCCAAAATTATTGACAATAGCAAATATCATTTGCTTCAAGGGCTTCCTGCAAAGTAAATTTTTAAGCAATTTTATGTCATCAATTTTGACACCAATCTGAATTTTTCTAATGCATTTATTTGATGAAGTTGTTGTAGATAAGCATACTAATGGCCAAGGAAGTGACACTATAATATGAGTTCTTGAGACTCGGGTTTCATTTGTAAGTTTCTTGTAAGAAGGGGGCAGATCCATCCAATGGTATGAGCTAGAGAGAGCTCCATTTAGTAGGTTTTTTAAGGGTAGCCATGAAAACCACGTTGTACAACCACCACCATTATTTTTCTATCAATTTTCCCCAAATAGGAGAAGAAATTTTAGCCAACCAAAATTTGATAGTCCCTGGAATCACAAATTGAGAATCAAGGATAGCTTGTAAAATTAAGCACCCAGGAAGAGGTAAAAGGACCTTCAATTTTGTATTATTTAATTTTATAAGTGGAACAAGAAGGTTGATTTTGTTACTCCCAACAAAATCTTGTGTCATTCTAATAATTGTGCTAGCAAGACTCTACTCATCATGATGGAAAGAATAATGCTTTGAGACATAACCCAAGAATTGAGCCACCTTCACTTGCGAAACAAAATTCCTTTTTGAAAGAAAATAAAAATTATTTTCCTTTTTCATCGTTTCAAACCATCAACCATGGATGGGATGGAGCTTTGCAAATTAGCCATGGAAAATCAGAATAGTTCATTGTTTACAAAGTTATTGTACTTGATAAGCTTGTCAATCTGGTCCAAATAAGTTACTAGCCTAAAATGTCAACCATATTATGGTCCATCCTGATGCTAATGAATCCAAAAAATTTCTCAATGATTCATACTTAGGTATGGTATAGAAAGACGATACCTTCCCATCTTTATGGGTTGCCTTGACAATAGGAGTAATGAATTCAAGAAGAAATGAGGGAGTATTAAGTAGGGATGGCCATAAAGAGTGTATGAAGTTGATCAATGATCCTTTGATGTGTGAAACTTCATGATCTTGAGCTGCCATAATCATAATATGGCTATATCTCATAGATTTGATACTGTCATATTCCTTTCCATTCTGTAGAACAAGGATATGCTTGATATGTTGAATCTCAACATTTTCTGTGATCTATTAATGGTTTGTTTCCCTTACATTCAACAACTTACCTCTAGAAGGAAACACACCATAATGGTTTTGACCAACAATAGCCAACCCTGCCATCACAAGGGCCTTACCTGACTCTCTCTTTGTTAAAATCAAAGTACATTTCTTAGAATTCATGCTCCCTGTATCATTTGCATCATCAAGCTTATACCACTAGTTTGAGAGAGATGGAGTAATAATTGCATAGTAATGCAAATCCATAATACCCTTGTGGGCCAATGTATTGTGAAGAATGTGAAATTTACATACACTTCTGTCTGCATCAAGAGGAAGATACTTTCCATGAATTTTCACAATTGTTACCTTGTTAGAGTAGGAAATAGCCAATAGGTTCACCATCTTTTCCATAAGCATCACAGACAACACTAGTAGATATTGGGATGCTAGAAATGTTTAATAGGTGGCGCCCATCATTTTTACCAACCAACTTTAGAGAGTTTTCACTACTTGGTATAGCAAATTGTTAGCTTATGGTGTCCCCTTCCTTGATAAGACCATCCCGTTCTCTGAAATTTAGCCAACTTCATTCACCTTTTTGGTAATACAGTTACTTTCAACACTGCTAACACTAGCTATGCTTTCCTCTTTAGGATTTTCATACTTTTCATGAGGATACAACCATGTCCACGCTTTTGCCTCTGCCTCAATTTCTCTTGTACTTTGTTCAACAACCTTGGACTTTTATACTATCTTAAGAGAATATGAGAAAGGGTATTTTAGGAGTCACTATTTAGAGCTACTAAACCTGATCAAAACCATGGAAAATCATACTCAAGCATGCATTATTGGACGTATCTTTTGAGATAGAATCAATTTTTTTTCCTTAATTATCACGATGAAAAAATAAATGATTTAGGAACTTCAACCTCTTTCTTAGCCTCTTCAGCCTCAAAGGCTAGTTGTTGCAGAGCTAGCGAGAGACTAGAAGAATCACCTTTTTCCTTCGCTTTTGTTGTTGCAGTTGATGCCATTTGTGATATTATTTTTATGAATTTCAGCATTTAGAGATGTTGTTATTGCTTCCAAATCACACCCTTTTCATGGGTTAGAGCTTATAGCATACAACTATTTTCTTCCAAGTTCCCAATACTCACAACTTCTCCCCTGAAAAAACTGCTTGCCACTTCATGATGGGTGGTGACTTGAGACAACAAACACAACCTCAAGAAAAAATTGGCAGGGACCACATTCCAAGCCAAATATACTGAATGAATGAAATTTCCTAAGAAGAAAAGGAGACATGAATTGGGATAAAGCTACAACCTCAAAGTCACACATATATAAACAGACTCATAATGCTAATGGGCACCATGTCAAGCATTAATATTCTTATTTTTGATGTCTTTGGCCCTTGTTGTTATATTTAGATTGATAATGTTGTTGGGATTTTTGGCTACTAATATAAAAATACGTAACATTTTTGAATGAATTTTCCATATGAAACACCCTCAAATTCAGGTGAAATTTGAAAGGCATGAAAGGAAAGAAGAATGTAATGGTTTATGACTGTTCAATTAATTAGCAGTTAATGGAATAGATTAGGAATAAATAATTGATTTTTTCAATTATGTATCACCAAAAAACATGCTAAGTATTAAGAAATAGATAATTTTCTACTTGTCTAATATCAATGTATTGTTATCTTATTTTCCAGGTCCTCGAAGTGTAAAAAATGGTGCAAAAGTGGCGTTTATGCATTGAAGTGTCCTGCTTTCCAAATCTAGGTCAAGCAGTTGTCAAATTTGTCCTTTACAATATGGTAACAAATTATTTGCTTCATGGAAAGAGAGAAGTGCGAGGAAGGATGACAAATAATGAGGCATACTACATTGCCCGTGTTAAAGGGCTAAAAGAGGCAAAACAACATGATGCAAATGATATTGAAGTCTTCACCAACTCAGAGTTGTATGTAATCAGATGAAAGACATCTATTAACTTCGAAAGGAAAATTTAAAACTATTTTATAAGGAAGAAATAAATTTGAGTTGTCAATTTCAATCTTTTACCATAAATCACTATGCAAACATTGAAGGGATGTCTTGTGATATAATGCCCAGAGCATTGGTAAGTGGAGATGTAGATGTCAAATATGACATAGGATCACCATCCACTACAATAGAAATCATTTATCACCATCAATATGGGTCCCTAGTATGTGAATGGGTTGTTGTTATCATTTTTCTTTGGTCTATCATAGCATGGTTCGTTAACTAAAGAAGAACCTATTAATGTTTTATTTTTCCCCAACTTGTAACAATTACAATTTTTTGTATGGGAGACTAATTTATGGAAAAATGTAATATATTCCATGTATATGGTGTTGTCATTTTGTATTTTTGAGGTTCAGGTAGTAAACACATAGGAAAGCAACAAACCACTTTAGAAGCTGGGATCTAGCCCTGCCAACTTCAGAGAGGGGTATCTTTGTAAAATTTAGCTATGTTTTATGTGAATTTTAGGCTAGTTATTACTGTACTGACTGTTTTTTATTGGATTGCTTGGTTGATTAAATTGTTCTAATTCCATTGGGCTATGGAGTCTAAACATTATATGGATCTGCATCAAACTTTGAAGGAGTTTCACAAGGAAAGCTAGGTTTCACTAGTTGGATCTTTCAAAATTTTAAATGGATTATGAAATAGAAGAAATGTAAGATTCAATAGAAACTAAGGAGCAATGAAGGATTCTTTAATTTGACTTCAACAGAAAACATATAAATCACTAATAGCCAGAATAGGGTGTTTTTTATAACATATCCTATTTGTCATAGTTTCTGTTATGTAATTAAAATTTTTAGAAATGACAAAGAAAAGAGAAAATGATTAAATACATGACCAGAAGAAAAACATCACCAATTCATACACCAAATGAATCCTTTGAAGAATGTCCTTGTATTATTAATGCTTCTAGCAACTAGAAAATTTCAATTCGTAGAGGAAATTATATTCAACAATCAACCTGTAATACTTCAAATTGTGAAGTATTTATAGAATAATTACAAAATGATTTAAAAATCATTGTCTTAACTGGCAGTGTATTATTAGCATTATCTAAACAATAAAATTGGTCTTCTGCAGAATCATAGGGAAGGTGGAGACTAGCATGAAGAGGTGCTTCTGTTTTGGAGGATTCAGTAGTTGAATCAGCCTATAACTGTGTTGTGCTAGCTAATGTGCTCGGTAATGTTCTTGCTGCATTCAAGTTGATTTTACTCCAATAGATCACATAGTTTCTCCCACCTATTTTCATCTAGAATGGTTAATTTGATTATTGTTCTGTAAATTGCATCAACCTCAGTATAATTTGAAAATGTTGGCTTTACTGTGAAGATATGTCTTACCTCATATTGGATAAAGAGGTCATTTCCCATTACCTCTAGGAATTATCTACCTATCAGGTTGCCTTTTAATATACTGAATTTAGTACTGTTTCTAGCCACTTCCTTCATCTTTATAACATAATATTCTTGAGAAATCAGTTTGTCATTAATCACATATACAATGGGAAATCCTTTATGATTTAATGCTTCAATCTTGTTGAAGAATATGTTCACTCCCAACTCCAGTGTTTCACATTTCTCCTCCAATTGAGTAGTGAGATTTCTTTTAGTTAAAACCTTCTTGACTTCCAAGGTTGTCGAAGTCCTGTCATTAATTCCTAACTCTTCATGTTCATACATATTCTTTGAATTCAGGAATTTGATGATGTTGGAAACTTCTATAGGCATGTCTCCTAGCTTCTCCCTTACCTCAATAATGGTTTCAGTGGCCTTTTGTATCAGTTCCTTCTATTAAAAAATGATATGGATGCATGGCCAAATCTCATTCATGGAGTTCAAATTATCCATCCAAATGGTTTCCTTGGCTTTGGTCAAGGTTTGACCAATTATTGTATCCTTCTCCATCCTCTGTATCCTCTCTAGCAGCCTTTGTGACTTTTGTACTTCAGTCAAATGAGAAGCTTTAGTTCTAGAATTTTGCTCTTGCAGAGCTTTGAGATGCCCATCCAACTTCTTAATTTGTTTTGACTGGATTGACATATTTCTCTATCTTAGACCTTCAGGTATGGATATATGGAGTAGTTTTGTTTTCTACTCTCAGCTTAGAAATGATACCTAAAGGGTCATAAGACCATGTGAAACTTCGGCTGAATTTCAACTCCTTAAGGATTTTATATGCCTCTTCTCCTACTGACTTGGTGTTGCATATGAAAGGGCCCACATGTGTCTTTATCTGAAACTGGGACTTCTTCTTTGCAACCACAAAGTTAATATCATCTGAATTTAGCATTTGTCTTATATAGTCAAGGGAAAAAATACTCATGGGGAGGTATTTTGGGAGCTTGTATGGTGCTAACTCGCATCCTAAACTCTGATTCCTGTGTAATTTTGGTATAAATACCAGTGTCTAGTCTAGGCTTGATATATCAAATGTAGAATCCTCTTGATGTCTTCACTAATTCTGGGTTGTGCTATGCTATTTAGGATACTCATAGCTAGGTGAAGAATCTCTTCAATTAACTGTTTATAGATGAATTCGTGTTGCTCTTTCATCACTAAAGATGTCCAAAATATAACAGATTGTTGGTTTCCCTCTTCACCTAGCTTTTGCATAGAAAAGTTTAACCTGTTTGCTTGTAACACAGAAACATATAAATCAAAATTGAAGTGTACTTAAACACTACTTCTGTTGGAAAATTAAGAAATTACTCATGGATGTTATCAGTTGTGAATTGATTGAAATTAAACAAAATATATGGTTTGCTATCTGTGGAAAAGATGGAAAGGAAGCCTAGAATGGGTTCATCTACCCACTAATCAGAATAATAACCCATAATGTATGAAATTATGGTTATGATCTATTTAGCTTGATCAGGGAATATTGAGGAAGGGTATGGAGGATTTTTCTTTGGTAATTGGGCATTTTCTGGTAAGAAGATATCGAAAATGTTGGCTCTTTTGGAAAAATCAAGCTTCTAATAGAGTTCTGTGAGGGCTTCTAATGAGAATGGTGCATTGCTTTCCATGGGGGGAGCTAGCATCATTTGGTTTATAGATTGGGTAGTGATTGAAAAAGGGATTTCACTAGATGGGGTTATAACGACTCTTTGGCTAGGAACATAACAAGCTTGGCATTTTGTGGTGAATTTAGGGGCATGGAAGGTTATAGAGAAAATATAGTGAGGAAGATTGGACTCCGAGAGTCTAATTTCATCTTTTTTATGAACATGTTTATCCTCCATCCAGCGATAAAGTTCCAACAATTCATAGTCGCATTGTGTCTCACATACCTTGTAATATCTATCAGCTAATGGAATATGGTCTAAGTGTATAGATTCAGGGACTAATGGATTCATAAGGTCCTCCTGATTCTTCTTCTTTGGAGGCATAATTGATCAGTAAATGATAAATATGAATTTGGGAATAAATGTTTACCAGGAAAGGAATGGCAGGTTGTGTGTCATTAGGAGAGGGGAAAAGAATGTTGGCAATTGATTTGCTTCAAAAAATCTTTGGAAGATAGTTGCTTGTAGAAAAAACATGTGAATTATAGAGGATGAGCAGGTGAAAGGTATAATGAAGACCAGTTTAGGGTTTTTAAAGGAGTGAGTGGCAGGTTCCATTAGAGGATTGGCACGAGACCGTTAAATTTAAATGTTTACTCGGGAGGGAAAACATTAAATACATAACAGTAATTTTTCCAGGAAGGGATTTAATTGGGAAATGGCTAGGAGATGTGGCGGGACAAGAGTGGCGAAGGTGTCGGGTAGGGAAAATGGTAAATGAAAGAGGGGGAAGTGGTTTTTGGAGGGGGTAGGGAGCGATATTTGGTATAGGCTCGGGTGGTGTGAAGTGTAGAGAGGAGGCCACGTGGTGATGGGGCCTGATGGGGAATACCACGTTTTCAGAC
>APFE030391384.1:0-41518 GCA_000404065.3 Pinus taeda | reverse complement strand
GTTTATATGATATTACATGATAATATAATAGAAAAATTTTAGAGTTGGTTTCTTAGGATAGGGTAAAAATCAATAAAGCCATGATTATTTTATTTTATTATTTGCCCGAAATAATATTTTTAATGTTCAAAGATTATATTTTTTAATGTTTATATATGATGTTAGATTTCTTTACATAATGGTGTAATGTCATTAGAATTTAGTTTGACTTAGGTTTGTGATTTAAAACCAACAAAAAAAATATTTTTTTATGAAACTTTAATTTATTTGCAATATTTCTTCTTGTGTTTTAGTTTAAAATAAGCTTTTTAATTAATTTATTATAATGATATTAAATATTAAAAAAAGTTTTAAAATATGGGTTATTAATTCATTATTATTATATTTTTGATATTTAAAAAAATATAGGTTATATGAAATTCCATCATAATCAAATGCCAAGATTTCATGGTTAGTATGTTAAGATCCCATGTGTGTTAAGGTTTGGGCCAAAGTCAATAGGAACCTCAATTTATGTTTTCCTTTTTGATTTGCAGGAAATAATATCTCTATCCATGTGTGTTAAGGTTTAGACCAATATCAAGAGGATTATCAATTTATGTTTTCTATTTTAATTTAGAGGAAATAAAAATTATAAATTTTCAAATATTAAATTTTTTAATGTTTATATATGACTTTGGTTTCTTTGCATGATGGTACAATGTCAGATGAGTTTGTCAAACTTTCGTTTGGCTTGGGTTTGTCATTTAAAACAAACAAAAATCATTTTGATGAAAAGTTAATTTATTTACAATATTTTTTTAATTGTTTTAGTTTAAAATAAACTCTTTAATTTATTCTATTAATAATGATATTACCATAATATTATTATTATATTACATAATAATATATGACTATATTTTATTTTTTTGTTGTGTTTGATATATGGTATATAGATCTTAATTTTACTACAACTCTCTCATATTCTACTAACAAATTCTCAATTGAAGTTTCAAATAATAAAAGAAATAGCAAAACCAACCCATGGTATGACAAAGATTGTAAAAGTGCGAGGAGAGCAATTAAGGAAGCCCTTGATGAATCTCTTAAAATGGACAAGATAAAAATATACAAAGTGCTAACTAAAAGGAAAAAGAGACAGTACATTCGTCAAAGATAGGAGAATCTCTTACACCTCTCTAAGGTAACTCTTAAGAAATTTTGGAGGGAGATTCTGACTAGGAAGACTAAAGATAATAATAAAATTGCTCTTCATGAGTGGAATTCCTATCTTAAAAAGCTTTATGAATCTCCAAATGTCATGGATAATTTGGAAACCCTGCTCACAACAAAAGAAGTTTTCTCTTTAGAAGACATTAAGTTTGGGGTTAATCGCCTGGCTAATGGGACAGCTAAGGACATTGAAGGTTATGAGGCGGAAAGCTTAAAAATTGGAGGTCCTATCCTCATCCCCCACATCCACAAGCTTTTCAATCAAGCAGTCAAGCAAGGGTTCCCTAAACCTTGGACTGAGAGCCTCATTATCCCTATTTTTAAAAGTGGGGATACAAATAACCCCTCTAATTATCGGACAATTATGATCAGCCCTCTCTTAGAGAAGTTATATGGTAGTATTTTGGAAAAAAACATATGGCTTGAAAGTGAAGGTAAATGGGCTAAAGGCCAAGCAGGTTTCAGAAGGCGTCACTCAACAATAGACCACCTCGTTACACTTAGGATCATTGTGGAGGAATGTCGTAATGATAAATCCAATTGAATTCAAAGTAAGTGAATTTAAATGTGTTGATGTAGGCATACCATTAAGCTCAGATACATAAGATCTCACCCAATGATGAACTCTTCTCTGGGTCCCTGTAGCCAACTACCCCAACCAATATTCTACATCCACTTCTTTACTCAAGAAACCCTTATCCACCAGGTCAGGACTAACATAACTACAATTAGATCTAGGATCAATAAAAATGGAAGAAACTTCATTGCAAAGCTTTCCTTCCATCTCAGTAATGGATTCCTGGTGACCTTCTTGCCTTTATCAAGTGCTGCATAGATTCAAGGAATGCTCTGACCAACATACCCAACCGCCTGTGCCTCTTAGGAATTGTAGATCTAAGGCCTCCCACCCTTGTATAATGTAAAATCATTCTTGTGATGGTCTCCACCATAATTCCAACACCTCAAAGGCTTTCTACCATCGCTTTTGTTCTTCTCCTCAAGTTGAGACCCATGTCCTCTCTCAACTGCATTAAACTTGTTATAAGGAGACACATTTTCTTTCTCACCTACATCCTGAGGTATTCCCCTCTTCTTAGGTCATTTTCCTTTATTCTTCTCATTTCCTTTCCAATCATTCTCTCATGCTCATGTAATTCTGTCTTATTCAAATAATTTAATAATACATTTAAATACATGAGCAAGTGGTCTTAAGATAGTGCGTCTATCTTAGACTCACTTGGTTGAGACAATTTCTCAACTTACACATTAATTTAGGAGAGTTAGTTAGAGAGAATCTCTCATCCAAACTAGAATCCTTGGTTTAAGGAATTCTCATGATTTTATTTATTTAATTTAATATTTGGATTTATTATTGATTTTAAGAAAGTGAGGCTACATCCCCCCCCCCCCCCCCCCCCCCACTAATGATAAATCCAAAACAAACAAGGAACCATCTTCCAAGTTCTCAAGTTGATCCTAAAAAAACATTTGCCTGAAAAAACCGCCAAAGTTGGATGCTGAAAAAACTCAAATCTGAAGAGAACATGAATGATTCATCTCTGAATGTTGCTTGACAACTCCATCACGTGCGAAGCTGCAAAAGGATCCAACTGTCCTTTGCTTGAAAACAACATCTGGTGTCCACTGACACAATTTGATGAACGCCCACTGGCTGATGAAGATGCTCACTGGCTACTTCGTTGATGTTGTCGAGACTTTCAGTCTGACAACTACTTGTCACTTTCATTGACATTTTCCCCCATTTGTCAGCTAAAAGGAGAGACAATCATCTACATTTGATATTTGAACTCCCCCCTTTAGGTGTAGGAGAGTTTCATTTTTGTACTCACCCGTTCAACTGCACGAGAGTACCATCGTTATTTCACTGTTGGCTGCAATATGTGTGAGTGAATCCGATTGTAAAACTTGTACAATAGTTTGGCTATGGATGACCATTCCCAGGGATCAATCCATGAATAATTTATCTTCAGTCTGGCTGACTATCGTTGGTGGCATCATTTCTCTAATGTATGATTGGACTTGCCATAATGGCTACAAGGATGGAGATCAAAACATTAATCTTCCAGATGACCGGTTCTTTGACAATGAGAACATTTCGATTTGTCTGCAACTTGAGTTTGCATGCATTTATGTTTCTTTGAACTTTCATTTTGTGTGCATTGATGTCTGTCTGCAACTTGCGGAGAACTTGCTGAGGTGATATGTTCAAGTAATCTGGCACTGACGAACTGAATGGGCTTTGAATAATCAAGGATATGTAAGTTGTCATCATCTTCAACATATCCTAAGCCGCGTCGATTTCGATTACTTTGAATTTTTCCCCATGGCTTGATGATGGGTTTGGAAGAAAGTTGAACTGGAACAACTTCAACACTTGAAGCTGGTTTGATGAATGAAGTCGAATGATCAGCTATCTCTGGATTGGTCAAAGACTTGGAAGCAACACGCTTCTCTTGCAACTCATTTCTCTGCAGTTGTGACTCCAATTGAAGGAACTCAATCGTTTCATGTGCATGTTGATTATGCACTTGAATGTCAGCAAGAGTTGTTTTGCTGATTTGCAACATGTCTTCAGCAGTTGAGAAGATCAAATTGTTAAGAATCTTTCATAACTGAATGCTTTTTGCCATGTGAACTGGTTGGAACTAATGCTCGCTTGCTTTTAATACTTGCAGGTTTTGGAGAACTCGCTTGCTTGATGTTCAATTGATTGTTGCATGCTCACTTGAACTTGTTTTAAAAATTGGTTGTTTGAACCCACACTTGCTTGCTTTCACACTCGCTTGATGATTATAATATTTGCACTTGCTTGAATTCACACTCTTGATTGATCAAAAGAAGGGTGTCGAATACTATCGAAAATGCACCCAGGAGAAATGCTTACAATGATATGAATGACTCAGTTAAAAAACAATGGATTCACTTGGTTTAATTGATTTCCTATCAATTCAAAGCTTGGGTGTCAGTTTCAACCGAGAATGCACATGTTCAATTTCGTTAAAAAATGTGTATTTGCAAGTGATACAAAAAGTGTTAAAAATTTTGATGCCGATTGTACTTTGAAATTCTTGAGTGTGTAGCGTCCTTAACTTGATGGGGTGATTTAGCTGTTGTGAAATGTTGTAGCAGCTTTTATCAAGTCGATGATGTGACGCTCTGTGCTTATGAACTTAATTGATTATGGGAGCTTTAATTTCAGGAGCTTGATCGATGACTTGTATATGTAAACTTTTCTTATGTGCATGTAGTTGTTTTGTTGAAGCATAAGAAAAAGAGCATTTTACAAATTCGACACAAGTCATGCAAACACATCCACGACACATAGTGTTCCTATGATCCCCTTATTCAATTTCGTGTGGATCTAGGACACAATCACCACAAAAATAGATGTTTTTATTAACCTTCAATATACATCATCACGGCAATGTCTTCAATGAGGCGCCTCAAGCATAGACTGAGAACTCCTTGACGTCGAATTGTCTTCAAAACACTGAATGTGCACTCAATTTCTCTCAAAGTAGAATATTACTTTTGATAACTTTCTCCAAAAAAATCACTTATCACTCCAAATACAAAAAATATTTTCACCTTATTACTCCACAAAATCACACTTGATACCCTTATTACTCCATTATATAGAAAATGCAATTGTGGTTCAGAAAGACTAACTTCTTCGAGTGGAGGAAGCTCAACGCTTCTGGAAGACGATGCTTCAGTTGGAGGTACAGGAATTGCATATCGACGAGGCCTGACAATAGGTCAAGGAATCTAGGGTTTTGCAGGAATAATCTTTACTTGACCATTATCAATAGAGACTCCTTTAAGCTTAGACTCAGGCTTTCTGTCATCTGTAAGTGACTTGTATTGAAAATACCAATTGCTTGGCAATTCAGTTGGATCATATAAGACACCTTCAACTTGGGCATTGGACAGACCAACACTGACACAATCTTTTAAAATAGGCTATTTAAGTTTAGGATGAGCCGTGTTGGTTAGCTGAAAAGAAGCTTGAACTAGTGTAGAAAGATACTCACTATCTTCGATCATTTTAAGACATTGAACTCCCACCAAGAGTTTCCAACAATATTTGAGATGGACATCATTCAAACTAATTGAATAATTAGGGAATATTGTGCCATATTGACATCCAGTGCAAAGATTACCCATAATAGTTCCTATTCGTGCATTGTCATAAGTTTGATGACGGGTATCAAAGAGTTCAGCAATGCACGGGGTATTTAATCCATGTCGAAACAGAGGAGCAAGACCAATTCTTGTTCCACCAAAATGAAGATAAGCATACTTCTGATCCTTAACATATTGTCGAAATTTCTTAATCTCATCATCAAAGAATAAATTCAGGGCAATTATTTGAACTGCGGGACTAGAAATTTTTATAGTAACTTCTACCTCTTTCAGAAAAGATTTGTGTTTAAAAACAAAGGACAGAGGCATTTTGTATACATCAGTAGCATGGAGAGCAGGAGGATTCCAACTCTCAGGATTGTCAATAGCTTCATGATTTTCAGTAGTTTCTATATCAGATTCAAGAGAGCGAGCAGAAACTTCAGTTATGACTTTTCGATCTATGGACGAGAAAGAGCGTAACAGATTGGCCATGTTTACAAACTATACCAAAGATTGACTAAAGAAACGTTTATCTACTCAGCAATTGTAAAACAAAAGCTTTTCGAAGGCTTCCTGGCTGGCTTTAGACTCTGTCTGTAGTTTATAAATTAGGACTAGAATAGGGCTCCGATACCAAAAAAGATGATGGACTCAGTAACTTACTTGAACCTTTGAATAGTATCCTGAAATTCCTCACACCAGCTCGAGAAATATGAGGACACGCGACTCCTTCGCTTCTTCAACTCGCTTTACAGTCTCGCTTTACGATGATCTTGGAACAAACTGTCCTCAGACAGGTGGCCCAACAGGCTTCAGAATTAATTCAAATAAAAATGTTACATACCAAGTTATGCCTCAGAGAGTAGAGCTTTCCAGTCTCTGGTCTCTTACAGCACAGAATACAAACACTCTTTCAAACACTCACACACACTCACACACTCTGATGCACACTCTATTTACAAGACTCATACTTATAAGTAAAAACATATGAGAATTATTGAGGGTCCTTGTCAGACATTACTTAGTCTAGATGATGTCTGCTCAATACTCTTGAGTACAATAATTTAAAAGAAAGACGCACTACCAAGGTCCTTTTGGAATTCGGTCACTATCATATCCAGAATCATGGTCAGGTTCGGATGAGGAAGAGGGAAGCTTTTGCTTTTGCCAAGATTGATTTAACCACTCCAAATATTTTGTCTCCCATGTGTGGTCTTGTTTCTCTTGAGCATCTTGGTACAGGTCTATGAACAAGGTTTCCTTTTCTTCAGATACCTTCTCTTTTCCTTTTGTTGTAGATACTTTTTCTTTTGTTGAGATGACTAAAGATTCGTCTTTTAGTGGTGCCCGTGAAGATTGTCCTGTATCAAACTTTATCGTATCTGTCGTGACATAGAGATTCTTTTGGGGAAAGAGATATTTATTGTCCTCTTTCGTCCACCGATTTACATAGGCCAATGGATCGATCTCGATATCAAGGAAAGAATCTTTCCTACTTTTATGGAATTCAGGCATAGTTTGCACAAACAACTCAACTCCATCTAATAATTCCCACTTGAAGATTTGAAACATGCTGACAGAGCGTTCTATAGCGCATTGGATCCACAGCTTGCAGTTATGATTGATATTTTCTTGTTTTTGCCATCCTAATTCAAAAATCATAGAAGAGCAAACCTTAGTTGACAGTAACAAATTTATCAAACATGCCACATCATCACTCCAGTTTCCGGCCATGACACTAATAGTAATTAATGCCTTTTGATTAGTCAGCAACTTAATTACTCCAAATCTTCCTTGAAGTCTCTCTAATGTTCTAATCATGGACAATTTTTCAAGTAACCTGAGACTATGGAATTCTTTCAACCAAAGAGTGATTTTCTTGATTTCTTCTTGATTGTTGGCTATCACGGATGCCGCAACTCTGTCTGGTCCATATAACTGTGCAAAAGGATTTGTGACAATAGGATATCTGAATTCTAAACTTTGATAGTCCCAAGGTGTAGAGAATGTTCGCAGATATTGTAATGTCATTTCAACACATTGAGAAGCTCTGGTATGTGGTTTCTTTTGGCAATGACCATCTTTTATTTCCCAGTTTGCAAATGGTTCAAAAAGTTCATATTGGGGAAATGAATCTGTACCTACAAAATTTTCATCATTTCTTTGAAGAAATGCAGCATCAAGTTCTTCAAAGAGATCAGGAATTCTTAAAGATTTCAAGAATCTTCCAACCCTTTCAATCATATTAATTTCATCCAAATCTAACATTTTGGCAGAGGTGTAAACAGCAAAAGATAAATCTATTCCTCCAATTATCTTATAATAATTCAAAGTTCGCAAAACTTTGATCATGGCTTCAATGTATTCTTTGGTCCAGTAGTCATCAAGAGTCTTAAAATAAAGTTTCACTTTCATATTAGGTAGAGGGTATACCTTTACCAACTCTTCATCTAGACCCAACAAAACACCAACATTTTTGGACTGCCAGGCTTGACATCTTTGTATCCACTGATTTCTTCTAAGTCTCAATCCAATAACCTTTTGGATTTCATCAACCAAATCGCCAAGAACTAATTCAAGAATTTGAAATCTTTTGACAAAGGTTTCAAAATTATCATCTGCAGGAGTCTTACCAGGAAGATTAAAAATATCGGTTCTTTGCCGGTGAACATGGACTTTGTTCATTTCTCTGGTAAGAGAATCAACCAAATAATTGGAGTTACCTGGAACCCATTCAACATCAAAATCATACATTTGAAACCAAATTTGCCATGCCAAAAGTCGTCCTCTTGCAAGTTGTTTTGAAATTTTTGCTGACAAGAAATATTTGAAATTCATCGAATCTGTTCTTATCAGAAACTTGGCAGGGGCTAAATATAACTCAAATTTCTGTATGCCATTGAAAAAGGAAAGAGTTTCTTTCTCTGCTAGAAAATATTTTTTTTGGTGAATTAAAAATTCTCCAGATGCATATGCACATAAAGTTTCGTCTTTTTCTCCCTTTCTTTCAAAAAGGACTGCTGCACAAAAATTATCAGAGGTGTAAGTCTGAAGGATAAGGAATCCATTACCTAGAGGTTTAAGCTCTGGGAGATTTTGACATTCAACTTTTAACAATTGAACTGCTTTAGTAGCTTCTGGTGACCATCCAGAATGCAAATGCTTGCGAATTGGAGCATTTTTTTCTGACAGTCTAGGAATATATTTTTGTACATAATTTAAAATTCCTAGAAATCGTTGAATCCTTTTTACATCTTGCAATTGATCAGGAAATTCAGATAGCTTGGTCAAGACATGGGGCTGCATCTAAATTTTTCCATATATAACATGAATACCTAAAAAATCAATACTGTCTTGGAACAGAAGCATTTTCTTCTCGGACAAAACAATACCATGTTGTTTTGATTCTTCAAGGAATGTCTGTAAATGCTTCAGATGTGATTCAAGATCTTGACTGTGAACCAAAATATCATCAATATATATAACAATAAAATCATATTTACCAAAGATATGATCCATTCTTCAGGCTAAACAGAGCTACTCTCCATTGGTAAAAACCTGCAGGACATGTGAAAGCGGTTTTGTGGTGATCTTCTTCTTTGATTTGTATCTTGTAATAACCAGATTTCATGTCGAACTTACTGAAGATATTGTTGTTCTGTATTTTCTGCATTATTGTTTCCTAGCGTGGCAGAGGACAATTAAAGCTCTTTGTGATTGCATTCAAAGGCTTATAATTAATAACCATTCTATCTTTTCCTCTTACCATTTCAGAGTGGTTTCTCACTAGGAAAGCAGAACAGGAATAATGTGAAGAACTTGGTTCAATCAACTGAAGTTGTAGTAGTTCTTCAATCTACTTTCTTATTTCCTTTTCATCGTTTGGAGTGCAGGGTATCAGTTTGCCTTTAACCTCGTTATCATGGAAAGTGGTTATGTCTTGCTGGGGACTCTCTACACTCCAGAATGCTTGAGGATTCTCAGAACAACATTTCAACATTTCATAAAAAATAGTCATTTGTTCAGGAGACTAATCAGGATTTCTATTTGCTTTTTGTTTTGACTGACTCCTTTTCTCATAAATCTGCAACACTTCTTGCCAATCATGGGATTCATTTTGGGGTTTTTTTATCCCTGCTTTCTTTTGACTATGTTCCCTTCTCGCTTCGGAATTAGACAGGGTCAATCTTGGAACTGAAATTGCCTTCTTTTTTATATTGAAGATTATTTTATCTTCACTAATTGTAACAGGCAATAAAGAATTAATAAATGGAATTCCAAGAAACAAACTTGTAGAGGCATCATAATGTTGACTTGCAGAAAATTTTACAATACTCCCCCCAATTTTCAAAGAAACATTATCAACATAATGGGTGAGATTGACGGAGCCACCAATGGTCTCAGAGATAAAAATATTCTGTAAAGGCTTCCATAAACCTTTCAATAATGAGAGGCGGGCTAAATTCTTGGAGCCTCCAGTGTCGATGAAAGCATCCACAACAATCCATTCTCCTTTGACGAGAACTTCAATAGGAATATATAGAAGATTGTTAGTTTTAACAATCTTTTTAAGGAATGAACTTTCTTCGGTATTAACAGATGTGGAAATAGGCAGAGATGAGGATGAGGGAGAAATTGTCTTTGGATATGGGCAGAAAGAATTCAACGTGGATTGTGGAGGCAAGGAATTGAAAACAGAAATTGAATTCTTAGTACCTTGTTCTGTAGAAACAGAGTTTGGAGCAGAGACAGTATCATCTGAAAAATCTTCAGATGTCTCATCTGTATATTCATCTGAGATATATTCATCGTTGAAGTGCAATTCAGGTTCATTTTCTGATTCAGAACAATCATAGCAAATATTCATTGTCTGATAAGTATCTGGGACTGACTCAGTATCGGACAGGGAAGCATCAATTAGGATATATACATCTGATACTTCATCTTGGGAATCAACAATAGACCCGTTATCTACAAACTCATCAATTTCTATACATGCTTTCAATTTGTTCGACAAGCTTTTTGGACATTTCCGGGCAAAATGACCTTCTTGCTTGCATATAAAACATGCATTGTCTCTTTTTGGTTGCCTGCGTTTTTTCAAATATTTGAACTTTCATAATGGTCTTCTGCGGTTGGCTACTCTCTTGGGTCTGAACTTACCATATCTTTTAGATCTTCTCTTTTTAAATGGTGTCCATGGTAATACAGAACAACAAACATCAATACCAAGAGAAAAGTCTTGAGTTTTCTTCTGCCAACAAAGATATTTAACCTTTTCCTGACACCTAAATAAGAGATCTACCTAATAAGTTTGATCAATCTTTTTGCCTTGAATTTCATATCACCTAAATTTCCATGCAGGTTTGAAAAGAAGGAAATCTTTTGAGTAGAACCATTAGTAAGATTAGCTTTATAGATTTTAGCCATATAATCATTACCAAATTGTTCTAGAAACTTCAAATCTTTTAATTCCATTCTTGTTAGATCTGTTATAATTTGTTTCCTTTTATTAGCTGGTTCAAGAACAAACTGAGTTTTGAGTAGCAATTCTAATGTAGCTAATCTTGCTGCAGCTACATTCATTCTTTCTTCTTCTGATGGTCCCATCCACCAGTCATGGACAATCCCAACCATTCTTTTCTCTGCTAAGGCAAAAATAGAAATATTATCCAATCTCGAGACAACTTGCATTTGATAGAGGGCACCAATCCAAATTCAAATAGATTTTGCTGGATTTGTAGATTTGTCTAAGTCGAGAACATATCCAGTGGAATTGGCTGCAAACAGATCTTCTTCAACCCGTGGGTATTTATGAACTTCACGAAGTACATTGGCTTTTTGGAGAGATGGCAAAATGAAGGAGGGAAATTTAGAGGCAGCGTTTTCTAAAGTGGCTATTTCACTTTTTGGTTTCTGAAAATTTATTGATTTTACTGACTCTATTCTATGTTCAGCTTGCGAACTAGACTCAACTTCACTTCCTTCTTGTTTTTGATCTATATCCCAATAGTTAGGTGTATCCATAGATATAGAGAATTTGGGTGCCTTGGATTCTCTCCTTTTCTTTTCTTTTTTCTTTCTTTCTTTGGCTTCTCTTATGTGCTTTTCTTCTTACTGTTCATCATGTAGAAGCTTAAGATTAGCCAAAATTAACTCACTCTGGGATCCTAGATCATCCAGAACTTCTTTTGCATGTGCACACCATGTTTTAAGGTAACTACCTATTTGGTAAGTCTGATCTAAATCAGTGGTGTTTTGTGAATTATGCTCTATGAGAGGAGCACAATCAGCTCGTGTTGCTGGCTTTTTGGATGTAGAAGAGGTTGCGCAAAACTTTGTCTTAGGGGGCCATTTCCCACCTTTTACAAAACGACGGTTTGCATACTGCCATTCTTCAATCGGAGGATATTGAGTATGAGAAATACGATGCATTTTATTTACAGCTAAAAAAGTTTTGATTCGGGTATATACAAATCAGTCGGGGACAACTGTGGTTCAGAAAGATTAACTTCTTCGAGTGGAGGAAGCTCAACGCTTCTGGAAGACGATGCTTCAGTTGGAGGTACAGGAATTACATATCGACGAGGCCTGACAATAGGTCGAGGAATCTGGGGTTTTGCAGGAATAATCTTTACTTGACCATTATCAATAGAGACTCGTCTAAGCTTAGACTCAGGCTTTCTATCATCTGTAAGTGACTTGTATTGAAAATACCAATTGCTTGGCAATTCATTTGGATCATATATGACACCTTCAACTTGAGCATTGGACAGACCAACAGTGACACAATCTTTTAAAACAGGTTGTTTAAGTTTAGGATGAGCCGTGTTGGTTAGCTGAAAAGAAGCTTGAACTAGTGTAGAAGGATACTCACTATCTTCGATAATTTTAAGACCTTGAACTCCCACCAAGAGTTTCCAACAATCTTTGAGATGGACATCGTTCAAACTGATTGAATACTCAGGGAATATTGTGCCGTATTGACATCCAGTGAAAAGATTACCCATAATAGTTCATATTCATGCATTGTCATAAGTTTGATGATGGGTATCAAGGAGTTCAGCAATGCAGGGGGTATTTAATCCATGTGAGAACAGAGGAGCAAGACCAATTCTTATTCCACCAAAATGAAGATAAGCATGCTTCTGATCCTAAACATATTGTCGAAATTTCTTAATCTCATCATCACAGAATAAATTAAAGGTAATTATTTGAACTGCGGGACCAGAAATTTTTATAGCAACTTCTACCTCTTTCAGAAAAGATTTGCGTTTAAAAACAAAGGACAGAGGCATTTTGTATACATCAGTAGCATGGAGAGTAGGAGGGTTCCAACTCTCGGGATTTTCAATAGCTTCATGATTTTCAGTAGTTTCTATATCAGATTCAAGAGAGCGAGCAAAAACTTCAGTTATGACTTTTCGATCTATGGATGACAAGGAGCGTAAGAGATTGGACATGTTTACATACTATACCAGAGATTGACTAAAGCAGCGTTTATCTACTCAGTAATTGTAAAACAAAATCTTTTCAAAGGCTTCCTTGCTAGCTTTAGACTTTGTCTGTAGTTTATAACTTAGGACTAGAACCGGGCTCTGATACTAAAAAAGATGATGGACTCAGTAACTTACTTGAACCTCTAAAGAGTATGCTGAAATTCCTCGCACCAGCTCGAGAAATACGAGGACACGCGACTCCTTCGCTTCTTCAACTCGCTTTACAATCTCGCTTTACGATGATCTTGGAACAATGTCCTCAGACAGGCGGCACAACAGGCTTCAGAATTAATTCAAATAAAAATGTTACATACCAAGTTATGCCTCAGAGAGTAGAGATTTCCAGTCTCTGGTCTCTTACAGCATAGAATACAAACACTCACACACACTCACACACTCTGATGCACACTCTATCTACAAGACTCATACTTATAAGTAAAAACATATGAGTCTTATTGAGGGTCCTTGTCAGACATTACTTAGTCTAGACGGTGTCTGCTCAATATTCTCGAGTACAATAATTTAAAGGAAAGACACACTACCAAGGTCCTTTTGGACTTCGGTCACTATCATATCCAGAATCATGGTCAGGTTCGGATGAGGAAGAGGGAAGCTTTTGCTTTTGCCAAGATTGATTTAACCACTCCAAATATTATGTCTCCCATGTGTGGTCTTATTGCTCTTGAGCATCTTGGTACAGGTCTGCGAACAAGATTGCGTTTTCTTCAGATACCTTCTATTTTCCTTTTGCTGTAGTTGCTTTTTCTTTTGTCGAGATGACTAAAGATTCGTCTTTTAGTGCTGCCCGTGAAGATTGTCCTATATCAAACTTTATCGTATATGTCGTGACATAGAGATTCTTTTTGGTAAAGAGATATTTATTGTCCTCTTTCGTCCACCGATTTACATAGGCCAATGGATCGATCTCGATATCAAGGAAAGAATCTTTCCTACTTTTACGGAATTCAGGGATAGTTTCAACAGACAGCTCAACTCCATCTAATAATTCCCACTTGAAGATTTGAAACATGTTGACAGAGCGTTCTATGGCGCATTGGATCCACAGCTTGCAGTTATGATTGATATTTTCTTGTTGTTGCCATCATAATTCAAAAATCATAGAAGAGCAAACCTTAGTTGACAGTAACAAATTTATCAAACATACCACATCATCACTCCAGTTTCTAGCCATGACACTAATAGTAATTAATGCCTTTTGATTAATCAGCAACTTAATTACTCCAAATCTTCCTTGAAGTCTCTCTAATGTTCTAATCATGGACAATTTTTCAGGTAACCTGAGACTATGAAATTCTTTCAACCAAAGAGTGATTTTCTTGATTTCTTCTTGATTGTTGGCTATCACGGATGCCGCAACTCTGTCTGGTCCATATAACTGTGCAAAAGGATTTGGGACAATAGGATTTCTAAATTATAAACTTTGATAGTCCCAAGGTGTAGAGAATGTTCGCAAATATTGTAATGTCCTTTCAACACATTAAGAAGGTCGGGTATGTGGCTTCTTTTGGCAACGACCGTCTTTTTTTTCCTAGTCTGCAAATGGTTCAAAAAGTTCATATTAGGGATATGAATCTATACCTGCAAAATTTTCATCATTTCTTTGAAGAAATGCAGCATCAAGTTCTTCAAAGAGATCAGGAATTCTTAAAGATTTCAAGAATCTTCCAACCCTTTCAGTCATATTAATTTCATCCAAATCTAACATTTTGGCAGAGGTGTAAACAACAAAAGAGAAAACTATTCCTCCAATTATCTGATAATAATTCAAAGTTTGCAAAACTTTGATCATGGCTTCAGTGTATTCTTTGGTCCAGTAGTCACCAAGAGTCTTAAAATAAAGTTTCACTTTCATATTAGGTAGAGGGTATACCTTTACCAACTCTTCATCTAGACCCAACAAAACACCAACATTTTTGGACTGCCAGGCTTGACATCTCTATATCCACTGATTTCTTCTAAGTCTCAGTCCAATAACCTTTTTGATTTCATCAACCAAATCGCCAAGAACTAATTCAAGAATTTGAAATCTTTTGACAAAGGTTTCAAAATTATCATCTGCAAGAGTCTTACCAGGAAGATTAAAAATATCGGTTCTTTTCCGATGAACATGGACTTTGTTCATTTCTCTGGTAAGAGAATCAGCTAAATAATTGGAGTTACCTAGAACCCATTCAACATCAAAATCATACATTTGAAACCAAATTTGCCTTGCCAAAAGTCATCCTCTTGCGAGTTGTTTTGAAATTTTTGCTGACAAGAAATATTTGAAATTCATCAAATCTGTTCTTATCAGAAACTTGGTAGGGGCTAAATATAACTCAAATTTCTGTATGCCATTGAAAATGGAAAGAGTTTCTTTCTCTGCTGGAAAATAATTTTTTTGGTGAATTAAAAATTCTCCAGATGCATATGCAAATAAAGTTTCTTCTTTTTCTCCCTTTCTTTCAAAAAGGACTGCTGCCCAAAAATTATCAGAGGCGTTAGTCTGAAGGATAAGGAATCCATTACCTGGAGGTTTAAGCTCTGGGAGATTTTGACATTCAACTTTTAACAATTGAAATGCTTTAGTAGCTTCTGGTGACCATCCAAAATGCAAATGCTTGCGAATTGGAGCATTTTTTTCTGACAGTCTAGGAATATATTTTTGTACATAATTTAAAATTCCTAGAAATCGCTGAATCCTTTTTACATCTTGTAATTGATCAGGAAATTCAGATAGCTTGGTCAAGACATGGGGCTGCATCTGAATTTTTCCATCTATAACATGAATACCTAAAAAATCAATACTATCTTTGAACAGAAGCATTTTCTTCTCGGACAAAACAATACCATGTTGTTTTGGTTCTTCAAGGAATGTCTATAGATGCTTCAGATGTAATTCAAGATCTTGACTATGAACCAAAATATCATCAATATATACAACAATAAAATCATATTTACCAAAGATATGATCCATTCTTCTTTGAAAGAATGTTGGAGCATTCTTCAGGCCAAACGGAACTACTCTCCATTGGTAAAGACCTGTGGGACATGTGAAAGCGGTTTTGTGGCGATCTTCTTCTTTGATTTGTATCTGGTAATAACCAGATTTCATGTCGAACTTACTGAAGATCTTGCTGTTCTGGATTTTCTGCATTATTGTTTCCTAGCGTGGCAGAGGATAATTAAAGCTCTTTGTGATTGCGTTCAAAGGCTTATAATTAATAACCATTCTATCTTTTCCTCTGACTATTTCAGAGTGGTTTCTCACTAGGAAAGCAGAACAGGAATAATGTGAAGAACTTGGTTCAATCAACTGAAGTTGTAGTAGTTCTTCAATCTGCTTTCTTATTTCCTTTTCATCGTTTGGAGTGCAGGGTATCAGTTTGCCTTTAACCCCGTTATCATGGAAAGTGGTTATGTCTTGCTGGGGACTCTCTACACTCCAGAATGATTGAGGATTCTCAGAACAACATTTCAACAATTCATAAAAAATAGTCATTTGTTCAGGAGACCAATCAGGATTTCTATTTTCTTTTTGTTTTGACTGACTCCTTTTCTCATAAATCTGCAACACTTCTTGCTAATCATGGGATTCATTTTGGGGTTTTTTTATCCCTGCTTTCTTTTGATTATGTTCCCTTCTCGCTTCGGAATTAGATAGGGTCAATCTTGGAACTGAAATTGCCTTCTTTTTTATATTGAAGATTATTTTATCTTCACTAATTGTAACAGGCAATAAATAATTAATAAATGGCATTCCAAGAAACAAACTTGTAGAGGCATCATAATGTTGACTTGCAGAAAATTTTACAATACTCCCCCCAATTTTCAAAGAAACATTATCGACATAATGGGTGAGATTGACGAAGCCACCAATGGTCTCAGAGATCAAAATATTCTGTAAAGGCTTCCATAACCCTTTAAATAATGAGGGGTGGGCTAAATTGTTGGAGCCTCCAATGTCGATGAAAGCATCCAGAGCAATCCATTCTCCTTTGACGAGAACTTCAACAGGAATATATAGAAGATTGTTAGTTTTAACAATCTTTTTAAGGAATGAACTTTCTTCGGTATTAACAGATGTGGAAATAGGCAGAGATGAGGATGAGGGAGAAACTGTCTTTGGATATGGGCAGAAAGAATTCAACGTCGATTGTGGAGGCAGAGAATTGAAAACGGAAATTGAATTCTTAGTACCTTGTTCTGTAGAAACAGAGTTTAGAGTAGAGACAGTATCATCTGAAAAATCTTCAGATGTCTCATCTGTATATTCATCTGAGCTATATTCATCGCTGAAGTGTAATTCAGGTTCATTTTCTGATTCAGAACAATCATAGCAAATATTCATTTTCTGACAAGTATCTGGGACTGACTCAATATCGGACAGGGAAGCATCAGTTAGGATATATACATCTGATACTTCATCCTGGGAATCAACAATAGACCAGTTATCTACAAAGTCATCAATTTCTATACATGCTTTCAATTTGTTCGACGAGCTTTTTGGACATTTCCGGGAAAAATGACCTTTTTGCTTGCATATAAAACATGCATTGTCTCTTTTTGGTTGCCTACGTTTTTTCAAATATTTGAACTTTCGAAATGGCATTCTGGGGTTGGCTACTCTCTTGGGTCTGAACTTACCATATCTTTTATATCTTCTCTTTTTAAATGGTGTCCATGGTAATACAAAACGGAAAACATCAAGACCAGGAGAAAAGTCTTGAGATTTCTTCTGCCAATAAAGATATTTAACCTTTTCCTGACACCTGAATAAGAGATCTATCCAATAAGTCTGATCAATCTCTTTGCCTTGAATTTCCAGATCTTTCATTATCATATCACCTAAATTTCCAGGCAGTTTTGACAAGAAGGAAATCTTTTGAGTAGAATCATTGGGAAGATTAGCTTTATAGATTTTAGCCATATAATCATTACCAAATTGTTCTAGAAACGTCAAATCTTTTAATTCCATTCTTGTTAGATCTGTTATAATTTGTTTCCTTTCATCAGTTGGTTCAGGAACAAACTGAGTTTTGAGTAGCAATTCTAATGTAGCTAATCCTGCCGCAGCTACATTCATTCCTTCTTCTTCTGGTGGTCCCATCCACCAATCATGGACAATCCCAGCCATTCTTTTCTCTGCTAAGGCAAAAATAGAAATATTATCCAATTTGGAGACAACTTGCATTTAATGGAGGGTACCAATCCAAATTCGAATAGATTCGGCTGGATTTATAGATTTGTCTAAGTCGAGAACATATCCAATGGAATTGGCTACAAACAGATCTTCTTCAACCCGTGGGTATTTATGAACTTCACGAAGTACATTGGCTTTTTGGAGAGATAGCAAAATGAAGGAGGGAAATTTAGAGGCAGCATTTTCTAAAGTGGCTATTTCACTTTTTGGTTTCTGAAAATTTATTGATTTTACTGACTCTATTCTATGTTGAGCTTGCGAATTCGACTCAGCTTCACTTCCTTCTTGTTTTTCATCTATATCCCAATAGTTAGGCGTATCCAAAGATATAGAGAATTTGGGTGCCTTGGATTCTCTCCTTTTCTTTTCTTTTTCCTTTCTTTCTTTGGCTTCTCTTCTGTGCTTTTCTTCTTGTTGTTCATCATGTAGAAGCTTAAGATTAGCCAAAATTAACTCACTCTGGGATCCTAAATCATCCATAACTTCTTCTGCATGTGCACACCATGTTGTAAGGTAATTACCTATTTGGTAAGTCTGATCTAAATCACTGGTGTTTTGTGCATTATGTTGTATGAGAGGAGCACAATCAGCTCGTGTTGCTGGTTGTTTGGATGTAGAAGAGGTTGTGCAAAACTTTGTCTTAGGGGGCCATTTCCCACCTTTTAAAAAACGACGGTTTGCATACTACCATTCTTCAACCAAAGGATATTGAGTATGAGAAATACGATGCATTTTATTTACAGCTAAAAAAGGTTTTGATTCGGGTATATACAAATCAGTCGGGGACAACTGTGGTTTAGAAAGACTAAATTCTTCAAGTGGAGGAAGCTCAACGCTTCTGGAAGACGATGCTTTAGTTGGAGGTATAGGAATTACATATCGACGAGGCTTGACAATAGGTCGAGGAATCTGGGGTTTTGCAGGAATAATCTTTACTTGACCATTATTAATAGAGACTCGTTTAAGCTTAGACTCAGGCTTTCTGTCATCTATAAGTGACTTGTATTGAAAATACCAATTGCTTGGCAATTCAGTTGGATCATATAAGACACCTTCAACTTGGGCATTGGACAGACCAACAGTGGCACAATCTTTTAAAACAGGTTGTTTAAGTTTAGGATGAGTCGTGTTCATTAGCTGAAAAGAAGCTTGAACTAGTGTAGAAAGATACTCACTATCTTCGATCATTTTAAGACCTTGAACTCCCACCAAGAGTTTCCAACAATCTTTGAGATGGACATCATTCAAACTGATTGAATAATCAGGGAATATTGTGCCGTATTGACATACAGTGGAAAGATTACCCATAATAGTTCATATTCGTGCATTGTCATAAGTTTGATGACGAGTATCAAAGAGTTCAGCAATGTAGGGGGTATTTAATCATGTCGGAACAGAGGAGCAAGACCAATTATTATTCCACCAAAATGAAGATAAGCATGCTTCTGATCCTTAACATATTGTCGAAATTTCTTAATCTCATCATCAAAGAATAAATTCAGGGAAATTATTTGAATTGTGGGACCATAAATTTTTATAGTAACTTCTACCTCTTTCAGAAAAGATTTGCGTTTAAAAACAAAGGACAGAGGCATTTTGTATACATCAGTAGCATGGAGAGCAGGAGGATTCCAACTCTCGGGATTTTCAATAGCTTCATGATTTTCATTAGTTTCTATATCAGATTCAAGAGAGCGAGCAGAAACTTCAGTGATGACTTTTCGATCTATGGATGAGAAAGAGCGTAATAGATTGACCATGTTTACAAACTATACCAGAGATTGACTAAAGCAGTGTTTATCTACTCAGCAATTGTAAAACAAAAGCTTTTTGAAGGCTTCCTGGCTGGCTTTAGACTCTGTCTGTAGTTTATAACTCAGGACTAGAACATGGCTCTGATACCAAAAAAAGATGATGGACTCAGTAAATTACTTGAACCTCTGAAGAGTATGCTTAAATTATTCACACCAGCTCGAGAAATACGAGGACACGCGACTCCATTATAGAAACTACATTATTCTTGTTCTGCTTTCCTGGTGAGAAACCACTCTGAAATAGTCAGGGAAAATATAGAATGGTTATTAATTATAAGCCTTTGAACACAATCACAAAGAGCTTTAATTATCCTCTGCCACACGAGGAAACAATAATGCAGAAAATCCAGAACAACAAGATCTTCAGTAAATTCGACATGAAATCTGGTTATTACCAGATGCAAATCAAAGAAGAAGATCGCCACAAAACCGCTTTCACATGTCCCGCAGGTTTTTACCAATGGAGAGTAGTTCCGTTTGGCCTGAAGAATGCTCCAACATTCTTTCAAAGAAGAATGGATCATATCTTTGGTAAATATGATTTTATTGTTGTATATATTGATGATATTTTGGTTCACAGTCAAGATCTTGAATCACATCTGAAGCATTTACAGACATTCCTTGAAGAAGCAAAACAACATGGTATTGTTTTGTCCGAGAAGAAAATGTTTTTGTTCCAAGACAGTATTGATTTTTTAGGTATTCATGTTATAGATGGAAAAATTCAGATGCAGCCCCATGTCTTGACCAAGCTATCTGAATTTCTTGATCAATTGCAAGATGTAAAAATGATTCAGCGATTTCTAGGAATTTTAAATTATGTACATAAATATATTCCTAGACTGTCAGAAAAAAACTGCTCCAATTCGCAAGCATTTGCATTCTGGATGGTCACCAGAAGCTACTAAAGCAGTTCAATTGTTAAAAGCTGAATGTCAAAATCTCCCAGAGCTTAAACCTCCAGGTAATGGATTCCTTATCCTTCACACTGACGCCTCTGACAATTTTTGGGTAGTAGTCCTTTTTGAAAGAAAGGGAGAAAAATAAGAAACTTTATGTGCATATGCATCTGGAGAATTTTTAATTCACCAGAAAAATTATTTTCCAGCAGAGAAAGAAACTCTTGCCATTTTCAATGGCATACAGAAATTTGAGTTATATTTAGCCCCTGCCAAGTTTCTGATAAGAACAGATTCGATGAATTTCAAATATTTCTTGTCAGCAAAAATTTCAAAACAACTCGCAAGAGGACGACTTTTGGCATGGCAAATTTGGTTTCAAATGTATGATTTTGATGTTGAATGGGTTCCAGGTAACTCCAATTATTTGGCTGATTCTCTTACCAGAGAAATGAACAAAGTCCATGTTCACCGGCAAAGAACCGATATTTTTAATTTTCCTGGTAAGACTCCTGCAGATGATAATTTTGAAACCTTTGTCAAAAAATTTCAAATTCTTGAATTAGTTCTTGGCGATTTGGTTGATGAAATCAAAAAGGTTATTGGACTGAGACTTAGAAGAAATCAGTGGATGCCGAGATGTCAAGCCTAGCAGTCCAAAAATGTTGGTGTTTTGTTGGGTCTAGATGAAGAGTTGGTAAAGGTATGCCCTCTACCTAATATGAAAGTGAAACTTTATTTTAAGACTCTTGATGACTACTGGACCAAAGAATACACTGAAGCCATGATCAAAGTTTTGCAAACTTTGAATTATTATCAGATAATTGGAGGAATAGATTTCTCTTTTGTTGTTTACACCTCTGCCAAAATGTCAGATTTGGATGAAATTAATATGACTGAAAGGGTTGGAAGATTCTTGAAATCTTTAAGAATTCCTGATCTCTTTGAAGAACTTGATGCTGCATTTCTTCAAAGAAATGATGAAAATTTTGCAAGTACAGATTCATTTCCCCAATATGAACTTTTTGAACCATTTGCAGACTGGGAAATAAAAGATGGTCGTTGCCAAAAGAAGCCACAGACCAGAGCTTCTCAATGTGTTGAAAGGACATTACAATATCTGCGAACATTCTCTACACCTTGGGACTATCAAAGTTTAGAATTCATAAATCCTATTGTCCCAAATCCTTTGCACAGTTATATGGACCAGACAGAGTTGCAACATCCATGATAGCCAACAATCAAGAAGAAATCAAGAAAATCACTCTTTGGTTGAAAGAATTTCATATTCTCAGGTTACCTGAAAAATTGTCCATGATTAGAACATTAGAGAGACTTCAAGGAAGATTTGGAGTAATTAAGTTGCTGATTAATCAAAAGGCATTAATTACTATTAGTGTCATGGCCGGAAACTGGAGTGATAATGTGGTATGTTTGATAAATTTGTTACTGTCAAATAAGGTTTGCTCTTCTATGATTTTTGAATTAGGATGGCAACAACAAGAAAATATCAATCATAACTACAAGCTGTGGATCCAATGCGCCATAGAACGCTCTGTCAGCATGTTTCAAATCTTCAAGTGGGAATTATTAGATGGAGTTGAGCTGTCTGTTCAAACTATGCCTGAATTCCGTAAAAGTAGGAAAGATTCTTTCCTTGATATCGAGATCGATCCATTGGCCTATGTAAATCGGTGGACAAAAGAGTACAATTAATATCTCTTTCCCCAAAAGAATCCCTATGTCACGACAAATACGATAAAGTTTGATACAGGACAATCTTCACGGGCACCACCAAAAGACGAATCTTTAGTCATCTCGACAAAAGAAAAAGCAGCTACAGCAAAAGGAAAAGAGAAGGTATCTGAAGAAAAGGCAACCTTGTTCATAGGCCTGTACCAAGATGCTCAAGAGCAACAAGACCACACATGGGAGACAGAATATTTGGAGTGGTTAAATCAATCTTGGCAAAAACAAAAGCTTCCCTCTTCCTCATCCGAACCTAACCATGATTCTCGATATGATAGTGACCGAAGTCCAAAAGGACCTTGGTAGTGTGTCTTTCTTTTAAATTATTGTACTCGAGAATATTGAGGAGACACCGTCTAGACTAAGTAATGTCTGACAAGGACCCTCAATAATTCTCATATGTTTTTACTTATAAGTATGAGTCTTGTAGATAGAGTGTGCATGAGAGGTGTGAGTGTTTGAAAGAGTGTTTGTATTCTGTGCTGTAAGAGACCAGAGACTGGAAATCTCTACTCTCTGAGGCATAACTTGGTATGTAACATTTTTGTTTGAATTAAATCTGAAGCCTGCTGGGCCACCTGTCTGAGGACGGTTTGTTCCAAGATCATCGTAAAGCGAGACTATAAAGCGAGTTGAAAAAGCGAAGGAGTCGCATGTCCTCGTATTTCTCAAGCTGGTGTGAGGAGTTTCAGCATACTCTTCAAAAGTTCAAGTAAGTCACTGAGTCCATCATCTTCTTAAAAAAATTTCATTAAATCTTCCATCACTCCAAACATAAAATTTATACACTTTATGTCTCCACAAAAAATATTTTGGTTTTCAATCCCTTTTAGACTCCCATTAAAACTTCTAGTGATGTTCCTTTTAAAAGGTGAATTAACTTTATAAAGTCACCTTTTCAAGTGAACAAATCTCTTTAAAAGTCAAAACACTTTGAAATGTCAAACGACACTTAAAATTTTTCATAAAATATACATTTTCGTTGGAGAAAAAGTTGACTATCGCTGAAACTGAATTTTCAACGCTTTTGTTCTTGGGAAAGGTTGGTTCTCTTCCACGCTAGCTCTCCTTTGTCTTCACGTCCTCAAATTTATTCTTGATATTCACATTGCTGCGTTCAAGGAATTTCCGCCAAGTAGAGCGTATTTTGGCGTTGAAATCTCACGCTAGGAATATTAGCACCAGAATGAATATTCGACAATACAGATATTACGATCAATCTGTGATAATGGCGTGGCATCTGGATTGAGGTAGCGAGTGAGGATTTACAGACAGGAAGAGGTGGTAATGTACTCTTGGTGGGCAATGCCGTCGCCTGAGCGCAGAGAGGAATTTGTTAAACTGATGAATGAGCTCAGGAGCGAATTCGGAGGGCCTTCATTTGAACCCCATGTGATTGTAGTAGGCGTCCAGAGGCTGACAAAATCCCAGGCCTATGCAAATCTGGAAGCCGCATGCAGGGCCATGGCACCTTACACGTGCTGCCTTAATCAAGTGGCCCAGGGCACCCACTTCTACCCGTGCATTTATATTCTTGTCCAGCCAACACTGGAGGTTATGCAGGCGAATGTGCTGGCCAAACGCTGTAAAGATCGGCAACCAATAAATCCTATTCTATTGGGCCATTAATGCATAGTATTTATTGGTTCCCAGTGCTTTATGGCTACCATGAGCATGCATGTTGTTTTGAGTATTCTTTTTCCGATCGCCCTATATTTCCAAGCAGGGAAAGTCAGAGGGACCTAGAGGAATCTGCAATAGACCCACTCGACCCGACTCTCGAGCACGTTTTTTCACCGTATCTAATACATAATCTCATTAAGTACTTGACTGGTGATATTTTTTGATCCAACATACCAGGTATTAAGTACACGATTTGAATTTTAAATTTCCCCGCCATAGATTTAAATTTGAATTTGCCAACCCGCCTGCTCCCTCCGCGTTATTTTGATTTCTTTCTGATTAAACCTTAAATCTGAGTGCTGGAGGAGCCGTGAGGGTACCATGGCAGGAGAAGCTTAGAAGACACCGGGCGGTTCAATATATTGTCGAAAGAGGTCGGCGTCCCTCTGGTGGCGTTTTCGCTCAATGGCAGTAACAGGCACGATGAGTATGAGATTTCTGACCACCTCAAAAGGTTCAGGTGGATCGTGCCCGCATACACCATGGCTCCCGACTTGCAGCACGTCACCCTTCTGCGCGTGGTGGTTCACGAATATTTCAACAAGAGTCTCGCAGAATGACTGGCTTGTGACATAGAGGTGTTGGAGGAACTTGATGTGCTTCCTCCAAAATTAGTGAAGGAAGTGACGACCTCTTTGGTAGAAAGCCATCCTCAACTCAAAGATGACAAAGACATTGGCATCGCAAAGTTTAAGTCGTCAGATCTGTTTCATGAGATCCTGTACTCTCATGGAAGATATTTGTTGCACATAAACCTAATCATATTTGCTGAAAATCCTACCCAGATTATTATCTTTCATTTTAATTTGTGGGCACCAGTGTGGATTTTTGGAAATCTAAATTTTGTAAACTTTGGGGAGTACACAATCCTTATCGAATTAAAATGGTATCGTGGATGTTTATCATTTTGAGAATTTTATGGCCTTCCTCCTTTATTCATAAGATAATGGGTAGAGTTGACGGAATGCATGTGCCACATAATTACAAATACAAATTGATAGATGTATATAAAAATATTTTGTATAAATTTATCAATTGAAAAATATAATAACCTTTCATTTTGGTGTGATTCCACCTTGACAAATCACTGTGACATTTAAAATAGTTTTGGTTTGATTCGATTCAATGCATGAAGCCCTATAATCTATAATTTCCATAGTTTCAAACTTTGGACTTCAAAGTCTCTACAGGTTTGGAAGGGCATTGGATAAATATTCCAACAAGTTTGCGCTTCTAAAAAGAGTATTGTCTCCCATTGAATATGACTTGTTTGGAAGGGCATTGGATAAATATTCCAACAAGTTTGCGCTTCTAAAAAGAGTATTGTCTCCCATTGAATATGACTTTGTAACTTAGTGAAATTCCTTGGTAGAAAATTTATATTTCCTGGATTTGTTTAAGCTATCATAGTTTTTTTAAAATTTCTATTTTTAAAGTTAAAATTTGATATATAAACAATTTTATACATACTAATTTAAATAGGTCAAATGATTCAAAATCTTTTCCTTTTATGGAAAAGATAAAATAAATAATGCACACTTATTTCAAACATTTTTTTTCAAATGTATGATTTGATAATGACTTTAAACTTATAATAATAATAATTATTTTATTAATAATATATTTATTCATTTTCATATAAATTTAAATTAATTTAATATTTATTTATGGTTAATAAATATACAATTTTATAATAACTAATTTATATAATTTATATATTTTTCAACAGCGTCATACAAATTGTTATTTATAATTTAATTACTATATTAAAAAAATCATGTTACTATTTATTATTATTTTTAAAAATTATATTATGTTAACTTAATTATTATATATTAAAAAAAATTACATTATGTTCAATTTATTATTTAATATTAAAACAATACATTATTTCAATTTAATTAGTATATATAAAAAGATAAATTTATAATATTATTGAAACTATTTATAAATATTAATTATAATTTAATACCATTTTTTATTTTATCTCAGAGGACCTATAGGAGGGTTTCCAAATTTGGGCCTAGAAAGAGGAAGTCAAAACACACCTACCACCTCCTCAACAATAGTCCCCTCTATCATATCTCTCACATTCTCCTAGTTTGATTTCATGTTTTCTCTCCACATACACATATCACATGCATGGGCCATCCTCCTATTGTCTCGTTGATATGACGACACCCACAACCCCCCCTTGCTTTGAGGCCCTCCTCAGCCGTTACGAATCTCTAAGCTTACCACATCTCGACCCCACCATAACTTGGTAAACCTCCATTGAGCTACCCGCTATCTCTCCTTGTGCTATTTATTTTCCCTCAGACTTAATTGCCCTTCCATATTTTACATCAGTCACCAATTATAACCTCCCCCCTCCATGTACTATTCCTCCTCCTATCGTATTAGTTTGGATACAAACAACTTTGCTTAGTTATTTTCTTTAAAAATTCTCCTACAATTAAGTGAACATTTGTGTATTTATGACATCAATATATATGGGGTTTCTATGACAGTGGTAAACTAGATGAATGGCAAGCCCAAATTGAGAAATCACACCCTTCTCCCCATTTACCAGAACATTATAAACACGTTAAGTAGTTTTACCCACTATACTTTTACACATGTCTACAGGGATAAAAACCAAAAAGTTGATCAACTTAGAAGAGAGGACTGGCTTTGGTTCAAGGTCAATGGGGAATCCAAGAAGACAAAGAAGGTGTGCTTGACGTTCTCTAGTCATGCCCTTGGGCATAACTAATCCCTTTGCGGTTGGTCAATAGAATGAATACATTAGTGTATATATTTATGAACTAGGTAGAAACCTATATATCAATGGTTTTTTGGGATTAATATATGCAAATGTTTAAATTATGGTTATATTAACTATAAGCCTTCTTCATTGTTCTTGCGATATATCTACCTTCCAGAATGGCTGGAAGTTAGGGTACGAAGCTTACAGAGGTGGAAGTTTTGGGGAGCTTATGTCCAAAGCAGGCTTCTTGCATACTTAAAATGGAAATTTGGAAAAACTATGCAGAAACAAGGAACCTTCAGGCTATATACACTACAATTTTGATAGGTATTGGGGCAACAAATTGTAGAATTTACTTGCTTTTTTTAGGGAAATGTTGATCTTGGAAATTTTTTACACAAAATGATGAGTGCTTTGGGCACATTTGATAGCCTCATCTTTTACTCTTAAAAACAATGGTAACAAACACATAGTTGAAACTCTATAGGCTATAAGCTATAGAAATGCTATTAAACCTATGTGCAAATATATTATATTTTATTTATAAATAAAATACAAGATTTTTATCTTGGGAATATATAGAGAGAGAGAGAGAGATCATTAAAACATTTTAATCGTGGAGGTTGGCAAATTTTTTGAGCAAGAACGGAATTCAAGAGGAGCGAGATGGGGGTAAACAAAGCATGCGAGAGGGAAAATCCTGCGACAATGGTCAATCTGTTCCATCGGTCCCTCATAGCACAGGCGATCAGAGAGGTATCTTGCACTAGATGGAAGAAGGGGAATTCAATGGCGTGTGTCTCAGCTACGATGCTCACTGAAATCGGGCAGAGCATCGATAATGGGGAGGCATATCTCGAACAAGGACTAGAAGGGCCATTCTGAAGCCATTGCCTTATGCCGGAAGGGTTAGGGCACAAAGCGATATTCATCCAAATACATCTGATCATCAGATCTGAACCACAATTTGTCTTCACATGAGATGGGGATAACTTACCTTTCATTGATCCACTGTCTAGGGCTAGATTAGAACTAGAAGCACTATGACAAGGCTCCTCTTTCAATTTTTTTTATGGGTGTTCTGCCACATCTAAAGCCATACTTGTTGGAAGCTCTCATCGCATTCTTGGGGATGCACAGCTCTTCAACGCTGGGGACAGATCCGCCTTGATCTTGTGGGAAGGACAAATAGCCTATTCAAAGACTCGTTGTCTCATATCAAATCTGTGCTCAAAGAGCTCATCTGGAGTACATTTGTGGATTATTACACCACTGTCTACAACGACGCCCATTAGCGAGGTATGGTATACTAAAAATATTATACCCCCCATATCGGATCTGAGATTTCCACACATTTTGTGTGCATCTAACTCTAGTCAAGGTAGATCTGGATCTATGCCGGGGACTTTTGAACTCCTTTCATAGGATCTGCCCTCACATACAATTGAACACAAAGTAGCAAGGAATCTATAGTCATCGACTATGATTGTAATGCAGTCTATGCGACAAGAATCAACAATCTCATATGGTGTTAATTCGTATCTTGATACTCAAGCTTCCATGGATCAAGATGATAAAAAACCCTTCTAAATTTTTCTCAAAACTCATAATGTTAAATATTAATTAGTATGGGTACATGCTTTAGACAAGGTTTCACAATTGAAGCATAATATCATGCAAAATCTTGGCTATCCATCACACCTTCAAAGCATGATCTGTGGTGGCAGATCTATGCAAGATAATCGAAATCTACATGAATACAACATTCTTTCTACATCCAACATCATCCTAAATCTAAGATTGAGAGGCAGAGCGGCGACATCTAGTAAATGAAAGTGAACTAGAGGTATTGTTGGCTCTAGCTTACCAAAAGGAGTAGAACCAAACTATGAACACATAAATGGTGGACTATCTTACAAAAACATCCTACGGGGAAAATCAACAGATACAAGACACACAGAACAAACACACAATATGCCCAGTCCCTACATAGTGGAGCAAATGAATCATGTCCCAGATCTGAACATAGACATTCCAAAAACAAACGATCATTGTAAAACTTATGAAGCACAAGCCATCATGTGCAGATTCAACAGCTTTTGGCAAAAACCAATGGATCTCTTTCATTGGATATTCACAAACTAGACAACAAACCATGAAATACATCTTTGCACCAAATGTTTTTTCATTGTAAAGTTTGCATCATCAAAGGATCAAGAAATTATACTTCAGGAAGGCCCTTGGTTTTGGGGATCAACGAGACTTTACATTACTCCATGGTTCCCAGATTTTGATGCAAACACCATGATTGTATCCAGAATGTCGGTTTGGATTTGGCTTCATAGCCTTCCCCTACATTTCTGGCATAACCAAGTGCTAGAAGGAATTGGGATTATTTAAGGACAATACATAAAAACAAACACACAAAGAATGGAGGAACGAATCTATACTTACGCACGGATATGCGTGGAAGTGGACCTCAGTAAAGGCTTGCCGGATCATATACAATTGATACACAACAAGAAGAGTTGGACTCAGTTCTTAGATTTCGAGAACACATCTTTTAGATGCCGAATACGCTGACAAACATGACATCTACAAAACACATGCCCTGAAGCCAAGAAAGAATCAAGAAGGAAGAAGAAACTTGGAAAGCAACCCAAAGGATGGAAATTTCCCCCAAATGAGCCAGATGAAGAAGAGGATGAAGCAGAAAAAGCACCCATTCCCAATGTGGAAAATCAAAATTCGCAAGAAAAAGAAGGAAAGGGGGAAGCAACACAAGAACCAACTGATTTACAGGTCACTGTGACACAGTTAGCAAGGATACCAGAGGTAAAGGATTCTAGCGGATTCAAACGTCATCATGCATATGACAATTCTGATTCAGACAAGGAAATTCCAAGAATAGAAGAAGGAAATCAACTAGCCATTGTCTCATCCACGCCATCTCAAGGAGAATGGCAAAAGGTTGAAAAACAGAAATGTAGAAAAGTTCAACCTTTTCTCTTCATCTATTTAGTTTATTATTTTGTATGAACTTATGATCTCGGCCTTTCAGGCTATGGTACCCATTTCATATCCTCCCTCGTCACCTCAGAATATGAGTGATATGGGTCGTCCCCTACCTCTTTATTTTCCAACAGTAAAATCTCCTTCCTAACTTCTAAAGGAACTACAACTAAAAAGGTGGCCATAGAGTCATAGTGTTATCTAACCAATTAAAAAAGAAGAATAAAAGATAGATCAACAACTTGAAAATAAGCCTTTTCGAGGGGGAAATATCCTTTACATCACATAAATGAAGAATTCTTCAGTGATACAAATGAAAACACCTCCTTGAGGAGTCTAATGGGTCACAATACAATCAGGGTCTATATAACAATAATAATGTATGGGCACAATAATAACAATAGTCGGCTTCTATGGGGCATAACAATAACAATATGGGGGCTACACTAGTATTATAGGGACCTAACATGCCCCTCTCCTTCAAAAAAGTGTTGTCCTCAATGCTTGAGTAGTTTTGGATGCTACTGTATAAAATACTCAACCTCCCATGTGATATATTTAGTAGATAAGTTGTTTCACTTTATGAGATACTCTAAATTTGATTGATTTCGTAGCTACTAGGTTCTTGTTTTAGTGACTAATTCAAGCTCTAATATGATTTTTCCTTTCTCGTCAAGTTCTAGCAATATTGTTTGAACTAGATTGTTCTCACCTATAACCTTCTTTAACCAAGAAAAGTGTAAAAATGGATGTACTTAGGAAGATATTGGTGTTCTCAGCCTACTTGTCTCCCTAAAAATATAATTCATGAGTCTCTACATTGGTTGACCATTTTCCGAGCCTTCCCCTTCTTTTGACCTAGTTTAAGCCATATTCGTTGGGACCTAGTGCTTGACAAAGCGGTTGTAGGCCTTCAGCCGAAAGGAGAAACCTTCTTCCTCGTAGTTAGAGCCAAAATTTCTTAGACCAATCCTGACCTCCCTAGTTTATCTTCTAGAGACTTACCTTCCCTAGGAGATCAATTTGAAGCTATACCTTATCTCATCTATTTGAGTTATATTGGGAGAATTATTAGAAAAGCTTCCTAACTTCTCTTCACCCTAAACGTCCACATTCATCCTCCTTGGGAGCTCTTTGATTCTTTATATACTAGTCCATCCTTGAGGTTCAAGCTAGCTAGAAAAAGAGAATTATAGAGTTGATATGTTGTTGTCTTGATTCTGATTCAAAGATTGTGAGCCATTTTGTCTCGAGGGCATATTACTCAAAGAGGGGGAGACTCTACTGAAATTTTGGGAGGAGAATCCACTAGTGAAGGTATACATGTTGTATCATTTTGCTTCATGATCGATAAAAATGAATGTTCCCTTTCCAGTAAATCTGAATTTATGATCTTTTTTTCATGTCTATGTTTATTCGTTTAAGTTGACAATCTTCTACATATGGTTATTTTTGCTCCTTGTTTGGTGATGCTTGTGTGTAGGTTCTATATCTATTGTGGAGGAAGAGATCTCCTAGTTGGAACAAGGAATATCTCCATCAAACCCAACATCCATCATTGATCTGCGTGGATTCCAGGTTTCAGTGCAAACCCTAGATAGGGAACTACATGCATGAATGATTAATATCGTATTATATTTTTTGGGATCTATTTACTTGAATGATTAAATGGTCATATACTCCTTGATCTAGTAGTCTTGTCAAGGCCATAAGACTACAGAGCAATAACTCCTAGTGGCTTTGTGCAATTTTCCATAGCGGAACTAATAACTCTACTAGAGAGTTTGCCCTATCTTCCTTTGGATCTCTTCTCTTTTGTCTTGGATCTAGTTTTTATTGCCTTCCTTAATTTCTATGAGCAATTGCGACTTATTCTATTTTATAGATCTAGCAATTCAACCTTAATTTCATCTTCTTTTTCATGCATCTTTAAAAAAAAACCTAATATTTTCCTCAACCACATGCACAGGTTGGGTTATAGAGCGGTTGAAGCTTTAGATATGTTAGGGTTTCCATTCTCTCCTATAGCTGGAATCGCTTTATTCAATAATTTATCCCTACGGCTCTAATTGGAACCCCAAAACTTCTAAGAGGTCTTATAGGACTCTGCATTCTTCATTAACCCTATTCTCTAGCCTTTGTTATATGTCTGGATTTGAGTCACTTATGCTTTTTTGGATTGTATTTGTCTTGTAAGGGTTTCTTATCTTCTTAATTGGGTTTCTTTCCATTCTCTTCTCTCTAAGTTGCTTCAATCCTTTATGGATTTATTTGTTACTATCATTGTTGTGGAATTCTTGATCAAATCTAATTTATCTTTCTTACTTTGCATTTGGTTCATTTTGTGCACTTTGCCAAGGCATTTTTATTAGGTTTTTGGTGCTTGTTTTGAGGATATTGTCCTCATCACTTGGATCTATATTTTCAGATTTGTAGAGTCACATGAATTTTAGTCTCAGATTCATATTTGGATTTGCATTTGAATCCATTTTTTGTCCTTGGTTTCTTCCTTTTGCTCTTGATTGAGTTCTTGTCTTTTGCCTTGTGCACTTACCCTACTTGGAAAGAGGTGGTAGTTTCTCTTGAATTTGTGTAAATAGGGGTTTGAAAAGGTATGTTTAGGTGGTTTTGGTCTATTTTTCATATCAAAACCATTTTCTTGTATACATCCAACCTTTTCTTATCTTTTACTGGTGTTAGGGTTTGGTTTTGACCATTGTTGAACATTGTCTCTTCTTGAGACATTATGCTACAACCATACTTGATTTGCATTGTCTTCTTGCTCTTCATTTGTTTTATTTCTTGTGTTTTAACTCTTCTTTTTGTTTGAAAATCCCACATTTTGAGCTTTTGAGTGTCTTATGTTCTTGCTTTGGGGTCTTTTTGTTGTTTTTTGAGTGATTTATTTTGGATCGTTGTTGAGTTTGGGTTATTTTCCATTTAGTGAATTTCATATAAAGGTAGTAAGAGTGTTTGTAGAAGTTGTTTTCACTGGAAAAGGGAAAAATACTCATACCCTCCTGTAGTTAGCTTTCATCAAATCGAAATAAAATTGTTCATTAGCATATTGTTGGATTAGGGTGTTACTAACAAGAGTCTTCTCACACCATTCAAGTTTCATGCCATTTCCCATTGAGTAAATAATAATCATTAAAATTAACTCTTTAATAAAATTGACTAGAATCGTCTTTTAATTTTTTTAGTAGTACACCAACATTAGCTTATGTTGGGGTTTTGGAGCTAGGTTGTGAATAAACTCCTCCAAGAATATAAAACAAACTTAGCAGCTTGGGCTAGGGAGTGTAAAAATCCTCCATAAACCCACAGTTAAAACTAGAGCGCATCAAAAACCGACGTAATAGGGGGTTAGAATTAGGTCACAGTGTGAGTGATTCTTCTCGAGGCTACCCAACTCATGGCAGGGAATCCCATGACAACAACTGACTACCTAGAAGCCCAGGACTCGTGTGCCCTCGTGGTGTTAAATATTTTTAGGGCTATATTGTTCTTTACTTTAGATAATTGTACTTTTGAGCGTATCCTTATAACACGTTCACCCCATGTACATATTAACATCATTAACAATCATGTAGAAAGAACAATAACATTAACATCTTAGTGGAACAATAAAAGGAACAAAAGAAAATCATGCACAAATAGGGACCCCGTGATTTTGGTCATGGACCAAGGCAAAACCCCACAAGGGGGAAAACCCATCCTACTTCTTCTTCTATTATATATTCATCAATTATTCAACTAAAATTCAAAGTACATATAGAGAGTTACATCACACCATGAGAGATTCATATCACAACATTAGGCCTCTTAGGACCAATCCAAGTCAGTTCACAATTCCATTTATGAGATGACTTTTGATCATCCATATCATTGTAATTAGAGTTGACAAGAATAAGTTTATTGTATGAGAGCACAATCATCTACATTAGCATAACATATCCCATATCTTCTTCAAGGCTACTACCAAGTCTTCATCAAAGTTCGTGTCAAGGATCACTGCTAAGATCCAAAGTCATATCAATCAAGAGGGGTTTCTACATATATATCTGATTCATGATTACAACCTTTATTAGGGTTTCTCTTGATAAGATATCAAAATGTTAGTTTCTACCATTGGAAAATTCATAGAGTGATAATGCCACATATATATAGAGAATTTAGATGTTATACAAACTGTGGTTTGATGCCATATGAGTTGTGTCTACATTGTGTGAGTCGATGCAAAGATACGAGCCATATATACAGTGTTTCCCAGACTGTGTAGATGAGAATGCCACATATATTATATATTGACGTAGAGGGACTGTGTAACGAGGCCATAAAAGGAACTATGTATCGAGATCATAGATATCATAAGGGAACTTTAAATTGCTATCAAACATATTTTGATTCGATGCAAAGTATTTTGAATGACAAACTGTGATGTAATGAGAGCCACCATAAGCAAGTTTTATGATCTGAGATCCTTAGTTAGAGCATAATTCTCGAGAGGATATGGCCTGAAGCTAATTGAGATAGTATTGATTGATGCGAGAGAGAGTAGCTATTGTAGATATGTGAGATCATAGCCACAGAGTAGTGAGAGTATAAACTTTTTGCAAGAATAGAGCAAGAGTATAGAATTATTGTAGCGAAATCATGTAATCCTGTAGCATGGCATAACATAATTCAATTGTTGGAGTCTTGTAGCTTATATCTCTAAGAGTATATAATATAAATGATATCATAGAGTATTAATTGCAAGAGCAAATATTTTATGGTGTATAGAGTGAGAGCATAGCGAGAGTCATCCTAAAACATAAGATCGAGAGGCATATTGTACTTGTGAAGTCCATAACCCTTCTGAAAATACATAGACTATAAACTTTTCGAATATCCATAGAAGATGCATCCGAAATATCAAAGCCACCCATAATTGCCTTATGGAGATCACCCCAATGGGGCATTTATCCTTGTTTTCCAGAGAAAATAGGCGTCTCTTTAGGGTTAGGCCAACATGAGGCTGTCTTGGACTTTTTTTTTAATTTTTAAATTAATATTTTTCCCTCCAATTCAAATCCAACTTGAGGACCATAAATAAAATTCTTTTTATTTAATTTCTTGAAGCAGAGTCAAATGGGGGCTAGGGACATTCTTCCTATCTTCCAAAAATTAATAGATGGGATGAAGGTACTTAGTGGCCATTCCTAGAAAAAATCCTTATACGTGGTGGTTATGGGCATCAACCATCCCTTTACCTTACATTTGCCTTGACCGCTTTACTTGTAGAGTTGATATCCCGCAAGTAAAATTTTTTTTGGAATGCCACCTAAAAAAATAGTACTAAGATTGGTTTGCATTTGACTACCCTTTTAGTACTCTTCTAGTGTGTGTTGTTTGATAAGAGTCTTAGTTTGGATATAGGAGTACCTTACTAGCATAATTGGCTAATAAATTCATATTCACTATGATTAAATGAAGTATGCGTCGTTCTCGTAGATTGTTAGGCCTTTCTCCTAAATAGGAGGGTCCACTAACACATAGATGTAGGCTAACTTCTACATTAGTAGACTCAGACCATACTCAGGTTGGGAGGGATAACCTTGGTCCTAGGGAGGACGATTCTATTACTATTGAGGTAGTTGACGAAATTATCTTACCACATTTCAACCCACCTTTGATTGACCTTCTCGACCCCATTCTAATGCAGTTGAGACATGACGGTAGTGAGCCTTATTACGTCTGATTTCCTTTCATGGCTAGTGAAAACATTTCTTCTTCTACAGAGGGGGCAGGCCCCACTTTACCTTCTACAACAACAATATTTACTTCCATGACATATTTACCACCACTAAGTGTGGTAGGGTCTATACCTCCTTCGGTACCTCTTACTTCTGCGTGGGGAATTCCACTAGTCACGTATGGGACCTCATCAAGTTGTTTGTCTTCGTATGTACCATTGTCTTTTCCTAACTTCACATTTGGAGCAAGGACAACCTCTATTCAACCAGAAAGAGCTAGGACATTTAATCCTAGTTCATCTCAACCTATAGTTCCTAACTTAGGTACAAGTATCTATACTTGGGGAAACATGTGGGGGGGGGGGGGGGGGGTTGGGCATCCATTGCTTTTGGTCAGCATGGGGGCAACGTTATTTATGCAAATACTTCTCAATCCAAGTCAAATTCTATGTTTGGCAAGACAAATTTCTCAAGAACTTCCTTCTTATCTAGAGGAGACAATGTATGTATGGGTACCATCCTCACCAACACTTTTATCCCTATGAGTTCTAATGTTTATACTAGTGCTTCTAAACAAGGAGGTCCATTCCCTAGCGCTAGGTATAACCCTATGGGAATTCAAGCCCTTGGGGGTCCTTCGTTCTCTGGGGAACATTCCCTAGGGGATCATAATCCTTACACCTCGTCTATTGGCCCAAGATACCAAAATATTGGGATAAACTACAACCTTAGTCATAATTCTCTTGCTTTTCAGTATAGGATGGGAGAACCTTATGGTATGTTTACGAGTTACGACCCTTATGACCTATATGGTCAGTTAGATATTCCTTTCCTCACTCCTCTTAATCTACCTGATCTACATAAATTGATCAATGATCCCATCCGTCATGATCCTTGGAGACCACCTATGCCTGCTAGCTACATTTTGATATTCCTAAGTTTGAAGGGAAACCTCAAGTTAATCTTTTGACACATATCACCACCTTTCATCTACAATGTTCATCTAATTCTCTGTTAGATGATTCTAACAAGTTGAGACTTTTCCAACGTACCTTGATAGGGGATATCGCCAAATGGTACATCGAACTCAATCATGCAAACTATAGCGACTTTTCTTCCTTGGCTAGGACTTTCTTGAATCATTTTCAACTACTTACAGAACAAGATCTCAAGACTGACATTTTCTCCAACTTTAAATAGGATTTGTCCACCCACATTTCTAATCATATTCATGAGTGGCGCAGACGCAAGAGCTTAATAAGAACCAAAATCCCTATTGAAGTTCTTAGAGACTCGTTCACCTGATCCATTCAACCTCAAATTTCCCAAGATGTCATTATGGTTGGGGAGGCTATAGAAGAGAAAGCCATTTTATGTTCTCAACACCTTGATTTGATTTACTCTCATGTAGGCACATTAGATAAAGTTCTTCCCAATGTTCCTTGCCCTTTAACGGACCCACAACGACCCAAACCTTGACCAATATCTAATTGAGTGGATGATTTTCTTTCTTTTGATACCATGAGCTAGTTAGCTACTCAACTAGGGAAAATGATGGTTAAGTCTAAAGCCCCAACAAGTTCCCCTGACTCTTAACAAGCACTCACTTCCTCTAAGAAATCCATCGACGTTCTTACCGTGAATTCCACATCACCTAAGAATGCTCAGCAAACTAGCGGAGAAAAGAACAAGAAGAATAAGCAAACGGGAAAACTTGCTCAGGAGAATCAACAAAACCAACTTTCTCTAGGTGGGGGCACGACTGAACAATTTCGTAATATTAAGTTCCCTTGCAAGATTTGTTAAGGTGAGAATTTAACTCATGAGTGCCTATGTATAGATGAAGTCCATAATTTCCTTGCTTCACTCATTACTTCCCAACAACCAACTGTATTGACTCATCCATTCCTTTCCTAGCCACAACAAAAAATTGTTGCATAGGCTCCTCAACCTCCGAATGCGGGAAATAGTGAGCCACAATTTCATCATGCGACTACCAATCCTAATGTGTTAAGAAGAGATTAACATGACAACACGAGCAAAATCATATGACCTTCCTGAGTCAAGTTTTGCTCCTAAGGCCTCGACCACCCCTACTACTTCTCTTGGACCTCTCATGTTAGATAAGCATGTAGAACCAGTATATCACCCACCCAAGTGTGTAGTTTTAAAGTCAACACACAACCCTAATGTGCGAGTTGCCCATCACTACAATATTGTTGAGGATCTTGCCCAAGCACCTAGTGCCCTGTTTTCTTTGGAGGTTTTGCAGATCTACCCTGAGCAACACAAAGCCTTGTTGACTACCACCATAGGGTTGGACCCATCCAGAGTCTAGTTTTATCACCTTTGATTTTGATGCACCCCGTGGTGTAATTTCCCATCAGGTTTCCTTTCAAATTGTCATGGGTGTCTTTACTAGTGACGTATATTGCACTTTGGTGGATAAAGGGTCTTCCACTTGCGTTATGTCAGCATCATGCTGGAAATATCTCGGGTCTCCAATGCTCGTGAAGTCTATTACTACTCTTCAAGGCTTTGACATACTACATTTTATACCCCAGGGGGTTCTTCCAAATTTCTCCATCAAGCTAGGGGGTAAGACTGGTTCTATTGATGTTGAAGTTGTAGATGCTCCTTTAGATTATAATTTGTGCCTTGGTTGTAGATGGTTTTATGCTTTGTGCACGGCTGTGTTTTCAGTGTTTTGTGTGCTTTTCTTTCCTCATGAAGGAAATATTGTCACCATCAAACAACTTGATTATTTTATAGTGTCGACTAAACTTACAACTACAAGTAATATTGTACCATTCATTGGATACAACCCTGATAATTATCAAAGCATTGGGGTGGGATTGTTTGAAAATTCCTCTCTCATGGGATTCTTTCCTTTACCCCTGCATGACATTCCTTCTTCCTCTTCACCTAAACTGGAATTAGGGTAATGGTGAGGACATTACTACATATATGACTAAATTGCAAGGACATAATTTGATAGTATGGCCCATACTGTTGCAAAGTTCAAGAAAAATGGTTTTTTTTTAGTTTTGGTGCCCGTGCTTATTGCAATTATGACAACATATTTTTCATGAGTCGTAATTGCAAAGTATAATTTCTAAGGTGTCGCAATTGTGACAATAGATGCTTTTCATCGCAAGCGAGTCAGATAATTTTGGTGTGAAAATTGCGACGATACTTTAAAAATAAAATTTCAACCATTGATAGTGCCACTTGTAAATTTTTTCAAAGAACACAAAATTCTTTGCCACTATCCACATTCAGTCATGCCTACCAGACTAGCCTATGATCTCGGTGCCCCACTTGACCATATGAAGCGCTGGAACCGTTTTCCATGGTGACCTTGGATGCATAGAGACCCTGAAGGTTTCTAGAAAAAATTATTATAGATACTCTCGAATTTGTGTCTAGATCGTCATCTCAACCTCTAGTTGTATATACAGACCATATCTCTCTAAACATCTCCTATTCTAGCAGCATCCATGTGTTTTTCCATTTATTCAAAATCAAATCAAGGTTGGGGTAATTATTGGACATAGTTTTTGTTTAATTCCTTTTTGGAGGGCTCCTCTTACTCTTGTCAAAAAGAGTCTATTGTAATGAAGTAAAGGTTTAATATTGCGAATTTGGTTTATTTGTAGTCATTAATTGGGGTTTCGAACCCGTATTTGGATTTGTAATTTTTCTACGGGGCTATTTAGTGTAGCCCATTTGTAATTTTCTACGAGGTTAGTTAGTGATTAGTGTAGCCAAATGGTTTAATGGTAGGTAAAAGATGGGAAATAACTTATATTGGTGAGGAACCCAAGGTTGTCAGTCGATTTATCACATATTATTTTAAAGTAAATTAATAAAATATGGATGAAGAGAAAGGGTTAGAGATTAGTAAAGGAGAAACACAAAATGGAGCAGGAGGATCCAAGGGAAGGTTTTGCAAGGGTTGCTTGTATTATTTGTCTCAATTGAAGGGCAACCAGTGGAATCCTCTCTATATTGTCTTCTGTAGAGCTTCGTAGCAAGGTACACTGACATACTTGTATTAAGCACACAATCTCAAGGTTTCATTCTTCTCTTTCCTGTCTATTTAATAGTCTATGTACAAATTGGATAAAATTGGACATTCTCTCATAAGGAAAAATTACCAGGTTTCCCACCTTGTAGGGTTTTGTCCCAAGGAATTTTTGGTGTCTCTTTTCTTGTCTCATTGCTTTTCATTATGATATTTACTGCTCTACTGAAGTTAATGGTTGCAATTTTCTAAGTATAACTACTTCATGATTGGAATATTCTAAGAAGTTAAAAATATATCATTGGACGTAGTTATCAGATAGAAAATTTTTATAGTCTCCTTGCAACCATAAAAATCCTCAATCCAAAGCCTGAGAGGAAGAGGGATACATCCACACTAAAAAATTAGCCCATTATTCTTCACCACTGAGCCATCCAACTCAAACCATAACTTACACTAACAATCTTATGTGAATCTAGATTTAAAACATTTGCAAAACATCACCTCACACATTCCTCCAAAGTAGTCCAACTACCGAATAAAAAGAAAAGCCTCGCCAGAGGAAAACAATAATGTCAAATCTATTTGATTTTACATTCCTTCATATTTTGATAAAAATATAAAAAATATTTTTATATTTTAAAAATAAAATTAAGTTTTCATTATTACAGTTTTATACCATTAAATTAAAAATAATATTTAATTGCAACTGGTTGTTTGGGTGATATCAAATAAATGATATTTTTAACTCCATATCCTATTATGTGCCAGCTTTAACTTTTCTTTTCGTGTCCATTCTCGTATTCATTAAACGTTCTCCGCCAGGTATTTCAAGAAAATAGGTAATTATATATACTCTTAACAATTATATAGTTAAACGTTCTCCGCCAAGTATTTCAAGAAAATAGGTAATTATATATACTCTTAACAATTATATAGATTTGTATCTGTGTGGTACCCGAATAGCAATGTCGCTGCATCTGTTTTTAATTTGAATATTTTAGCAATTATTTATAAGATGGAAGGGATAATTGTGATAATTTTATAACAATAGTGAAAATGTAAATAACGGGTTTGCTATTATTTCTTACTTCTTACATACACAACAAAAATATAACATTCACAAGCCAAGATATTATATATCAAATTTTAACTTTAAAAATAGAAATTAAAAAAAATTCCATAGCAGTTTAAACAACTCCGGGAAATGTAAATTTTCTAGGAAGAGATTTCACCAAATTACAAAGTCCTATTCAGTGGGAGATAATACTTTGTCTAGAAGCACAAACTCGTTGGAATATTTAGGTACTTTTCAAAGTCATGTTCAACTGATCCAATGCCTTTTTAAACGTAAAGTTTTGTAGAGACTTTGAAGTCCAAAGTTTGAAACTATGGAAATTATAGATTAAAGGGCTTCATGCATTGAATCGAATCAAACCAAAACTATTTCAAATGTCACAGTGATTTGTCAAGGTGGAATCACACCAAAATGAAAAGTTGTTGTATTTTTCAATTGATAAATTTATACAAAAAATATTTTTATATACATCTCTCAATTTGTATTTGTGTATTGTGTGGCACATGCATTCCGTCAACTCTACGCATTATCTTATGAATAAAGGAGGAAGGCCATTAAATTCTCAAAAAGATTAAAAACTACCTACAGACATCCACGATACCATTTTAATTCGATAAGGATTGTGTACTCCCCAAAGTTTACAAAATTTAGATTTCGAAAAACCCCACACTGGTGCCCACGAATTAAAAAGTAAGATAATAATCTG